>JAMWET010000114.1:325000-420000 GCA_024036415.1 Prochilodus magdalenae | reverse complement strand
CGACATCTTTAATATGGTAACATACTACCATACTATTTGACCTTGACCAATTTGTTCACCTTTAGTAGATAATTTTAGTTCATTTTGGTTAATGATTCAAAATCACCTGCTGAACTGATGAAAATCTTACATGCTGCTCCTTTGAATGGAGGCCTCTGTGAATAACGGTGGGCGGGGGAGAGCTAGGTTGGTCAGGTTGAGGCGCATCCCTCACAGTGTTGATCAGCACCCTTATTGGTCAGTAGGTCAGCAATTCACAACATATCTGATGTCAGGTGACAGACGTGTGTGTCTCCTAATCCAATAATCTAACAAAGTGTCACTCACTTGTCAAGATGGTGGTATTCCATCAGTCTGAGCGTGATTGACGTGTGAGGACGTGACAGAGAAGAGCAATCACACCTGCACGTCAGACTAGAGCAAGCCCTGTCAAAGTTCACTCTTCTGTAGAAGATTGAAAAGAGCGAACACTATAGAACAGTAATCCTGAAGTGATGGAAGAATGATGTGATGAGAGACGACTGATACGCTGGTCACGCTTGGCTGTGTAGCCTGTAACCAGTTGTATGTTTTGCCGTATATGAAGAACAATTTGAGGAGCTCTTGATGTAAAAGTATTTAAGATGTACCTTAAGGAAATTTTTATTGTTGTTAAAAGGCCGTACAAACTCAAGAAGTGTTTTGCCATTGGTCAGGATAACCACAACAATCAGTAAACAATGTCATGGTTGGTTGGAAGGTTCATGTACATAGTGCAGCCATAAGTAATGTTTCAACAGTACACACAATGGTGACTTATTATTGGGAGACTGCAAATTCAACCCCCTTAACACAATCCAAGAGACCTGTCTCAAAGTGATTAGGATGGGCCCCCTGAGCTGTCCAGTGAAGTTGCCTGTGATGAAAATTGCCACTTGGCCTTGATTGTGTTATGGTGAAAATTAGGTACATGCATATTTAGATAAATACATAAATACATGTAATGAACTAAAAACTTTTGGCAAGTGATAGTAAGACTGGGCTGTATGACAATGTATATATTGTTATTGATAGTGTTATTGCCCACTATAATACAGTCTGCTAATGAACATTTGATACTGTCAGGCCTGACCAACTGCTGATTTCATTATAAAGAGACCAAAATTGTCCAGTTTAACTGTAGTTTTAGTGCTACAGAGTATGCTGAATATTGAATAGCAATCATTGTATTTCCAGTTTTTATACTAGTTTTAATGTAGCACTTTTTTTGTAACTGTTTTAATTGATTTTAAAAAATTGTCACATAGTGTGCATTATGTTTACACATCCGTTTCTCCTTTGTGTAAGACAGTTGTATATCTCTTCCTTTTGAATGACAGCTTGCGTTTCTCTGAAACATGGAATGCAGGTGTTGACACAACTGATGCAGGCTCTGGGTACTTCCTGTCTCTTTTCACAACTTTAGTACACTTCTGAATATTTGAGTGTATCTCTAAAATCTTTCACAGACAGACCCTTTCTTACCTGGAGACAGATTAATTCAACTCCAGGTTTTCTAAACAAGTATTTATTAATATTTAATGGTTTGAACCCAACATTTGTGTCTGAACTTGTTTGGGTCCCAATAAAGTGTAAGTGGGATTTAATATAATGAATCTGGGTTTTGATACACTAAAGCACAATTTCCATAATGGATTCACACATAAATCATTTCAAAATGAAATAATGATACAGGTGTCACTAGACTATATTACACCACTGCTTTCCTTTTTGCCTTATTCTTGTTGCAGTGAAGGCATATTACTATATTCTAAATTGAACGCTGGAGATGTCATATTTATCATGGTCTTTCATATCATTTTACTAAATCTTATCACTGCAATAATTAAAATAATGCAAGTAAAGATGTGATATTTTAAACTATTTTTTTTAAGTGATTGAATCAGAATGAAGTCTGATCCAGCATTTTCTACTGGTATCCACCAGATACTGATGTATGGTATGATACAGGGTCCCACATCCACAAGTAATGAACGAAAAATAAACATCTGTTTCTGTTGGTGAAATGTGTAGCAAAATACTAATCTCTACAGCCAGAAAGAGTTATTTATTTATTTATTTATTTATTTATTTATTTACAGACGAAGCCTCATTTTTATCTCCCCTTATTAATTAAAAGGGTGTGTATGCGTGAGAGAGAAAGAGAGAGGGGTGAGATGGGGAGCAAGTGCTAATCTTTATTAATTGGAATTTCTGGGCCACTGAGTTGCTGAAGGGCTTGTTATAAAACATTCTCTAAAACAGAACAAGACCAGTCTTTTTTTTTTTCGATAATAAATTCATAAATTCCAGGAAACTTGCAGACACACACACTAGCAGCTTATTAAACTTCCATTAGACAGAAAAATTCTAGGTTAAGATCTCTAAACTATGCCAGATTAATTGAAATACTCTTTGCTTGTGCCCAAAATGTTGTTTCTATTACAAACCACATTCCTTTAGGCCTCTGTTTTTCAGCTGCTCTTATCGTTTTAGCGCTTCTCCAACTGAGGTAGATGTCTGATTACTATGCCTATTCTTCACAAACAAAAGGTTAATTAGATCTATTTCAGTCTTTATGTTCCTTAATTCATTATGACCTTTCATACTGAATAATAGTTTTTAAACTTTTTTATTAAAAATATATTATTTAAAACTTTATTATAAATCACTTTTTTGCACTTCTGTCTGGTGACTGGAAAGACCATTTCTCCAATTGCGTTTGTATGGATTCATATACACCATATACACCATCTGTCTATCGATCCCTCCATCCATCTATTCAGCCCTCCATTTATTCATCTATTCATCCACTCATCTTTATGTTTATCCATTCATTTATCCATCCATTCATCCATCAGTGTGATCTGTATTTAAAGTCAAGATGAGGCTGCTTGTGTTTGTGTTTTATTTAAGAGGTCAAACAGTTCACACCACCAAAGCATCATCTTATGTCACCTTTACATACACACAAACAGGTAGTGCATACATACATGCATACTTACTTACATACATACCGCTAACTGTGTTATGACTCTTCTGTAACTCTGTATCCCACACAGCTTCTAAAGATGTGCAGAGTACATACTGGCAGCTTCAGCATGATGTTTGTCGAATTATGCTTAGTACTGAATGATCACATCTGATGGAAACGTATAATTCATATCAAAGATGAAGCTTAAAAGGCATGCAGGTACACTCTCAGGTACATGATCTTGTCCTGTATAACTAAGGAAATCATATATCAAAATGCATGAAGAGAAAGCTGTACAGAATCTGTGATTCTAATTAGAGGATGAAAATGAGAGTGATGAAAAGAAACTGGTAAGAGGGATCCAGAAATTGACCCGTGTTTACATGTTTATGATGAAACAAAGGGGGACAGTCGTGAAACTTCAGTAAGGGAACATAAGGCTGATTTGCATATGCTAAATCAGTTCAATTAAATAGATTTCCTAAGCAGCAAAATGGTGTTATTCTCAAACCTGATTTAATTAGGTGGGTGAAGTAACCTTGATCTTCCTGTAATCTCTGAGACATAGTGAGTTTTTTTGTTTTGTTTTTAATTTTTTCCCATAACTTCATATTGTCTATACTGATGCTAGCCAACATTTAAGCAACGTTTTGTGTCAATATGAATTTAAATGGCAACAGTCTGTACAAAACTATAGTACTGTGGATTGTAAGCTTAGAAACCAGTCTACATTCATTTGCTTTACAATGATCTTCAAGTATAATCACCGAAAAATCCAAAACTGTAGTTTTAAAAAGGGACAAAGGAAAAATTATTCCTAACAACAATGTAAGGCCAGCTAGGTGATCAAAACCGTGCCCGCCAGTCGCATTTCAGGCCCCTGACATAGAAATGTTTCTGTCTATCCTTCCACAGTGAGAAATCAACTCAGTGCTATTGGTCTGAAATGATGCTGTGCACTAAACAGGTAATAGACTCATCAAACAAAGAAGCTACTGACCACCCCAGAGTCTAGACCTCAATATCACTGAATGTGATTGGGATTATCTAGACTGTGAGAGGCAGGACATGCTAAAACAACTTCTGAACTATAAGACTGAACTTTGTAGGTACAAAAACAATATCTGTACAACTTTCTTTCAGACACTGGTATAAAAGGAAGTCTCCCAAAAGAGTTAAAGCTCAACACAAAGGGTGGACACAGTAAATACTGGGGGTGTTCTCTCATATTTAGTTGTTGAGGCCTTTGTGCTTTAAACTATGAAATATATGTTTCAGCTTGTTATCTGAAGAGTTAAAGCTCAACACAAAGGGTGGACACAGTAAATACTGTGATAAAAGCTGTGATTTGATTTGGCTTGGACCAGAGAAGTTTCTGGATGTAGATTTGGTGGATGCCTTCCCTGGCCCAATTCTGAGGAGAATTTCTTGTAGACTGATATTTTTGCCCCTGCTGGTAGACCCATATGATTGTTGGTTCACATTGCCCATGTTACTGTACTAGAAGTCTTTACGATGTTGCCAGATCTTGACTGAAAATGGAATGAATGATGTTTTTGTTTTTGTTCCCCCAGCTCCAGTAGCAATAGGTCAAGACTGTTTTCAGATTCTTGATGAAATAGAATTAAGTTTTCCGGTTCAGTATGAGCTCAGTGGATCATAACAGAGCTTTAAATCCAATAAAGAACAAATGAAAGACATGTAAAGGTCAGTGCTCATGATATTTATCTAGTGAGAATATTAATCTTTTTTTGTTTTGTATTGATTTGAGATTTTCTGCTTAAAGCATTTCTTTGGGTCTCTTATTACTTTATGTTGTGTTTACATATACAGAAAAGGATGCAGTTGAATATATTTATATATATATATATATATATATATATACATGAACTTAACTGCATTCTTTTCTGTATATGTAAACACAACATAAAGTAATAAGAGACCCAAAGCAATGTCTTCTGTGCCGTTCATATCTGTGACATTCAGCCTCTTGCTCGCCATAAATTGTCATTTTATAATCATTTTATAATCATACTTTGTGACTAATAATATGACTGAACAGAACATTTGAATCTTTTGTATCACAATGAACTGAAGAAATGAAACCAATATAAAGTTAACTAGGAGTCGTTTGTATTGTTGGCAGTTTAATCAATGCAGGACATCATTTCTGTTTACTTTAATCACTTTTCCAACTTCTCTTTCAGCAAATCACTGAAAGAGCACTAAGCTTCTGATTTGTGTGCATTTTTGCATTGCACAGTCAAGACTGCCGTGTCATTACATCTACGAAGTGGTCTGGAGTACCTGTCGATACAAAGACATTGTACAAAAGTAGTAAAATTGCTCTGGAACAAATGTACACAAGTGTTTTAATTGTTTGTACGTTACAACATAGAGCAGGAAAGCAGGATTTTGCCTTTGGAGACACTGAGATATTAGTCATATTTTAGTTTTATTAATTAGACAAGCTCAGTCATTATTTCTGATTATTACCAAAATGGGATCAGTTTGGTAAGATTAGCTGTTTTGTTGGGCATATATAAGTTCCTTGGCTATGAATTTTACTAATAGCTAGTCACAAGACTGTAGCTGGTTTATTTAATATATGCCTCTGCTTGTGCAGGTTGACAACTGTACCCAGCACAAAATCATCGAGTAGGCAATCTTCTGTGTTAATTGAATGTGCGGCTCAGTTTCCATCCTGCATTTCTGATAAATGATGTCTCACAGTCATAGACATGAAGGTATAAAATGAGAGCATGGACACTTTTTTGTGTCATGGAAACCCTGGAACCACGTGAAGGCAGGACCCTGGAGATGTGATGGAATGCATAAAGAGAACAGGTTTTTAACTGGGAATGAAGCTGAGTCGTAGGGCTAAAGCAGAAGTCTAACTGCACTTCCATCAACCAAGTGCAATTTCTCTGTTAATTTCTCTGGTCATATGGGACCCCAGCGTCCTCATATGAAGACATTACATTTCTGCTTTTCTGCACCATGATACCTTTTAAAACGTTGACCCTTTGGCCTCATATGAGGACATAGTTTTTTGTCAAAATAACTTCCTGTACAAAGACAACGTTTAGTTTTTAATACTTGTTAGGTCCTACTAATCACAAACAGGAGAAATTAAAATTGCACACCAAGCAAGTCCGGGTCTCAGGAGGTTAAAGGCCATAATGCCAAAATCAGGGGGTAAGGATCCACAGGCAGCAGGAAAAGGGGGAAATTTACCAAAGCAATGATTGGAATTTCATAAGTTTCAAATAACCAGGATAGGGAGGTCACGTTACAGTGTTATATTAGCCTGGTGTTAAATAGGCTGCTCCTAGGCTCCAATGTATGTCAACACAAACAAGGTGCTGAGGCTTTGATTCCAGGGACCAAGGTCAAACTGCACACCTTACACTAACAAATGATACATTCCATGATGTCATTTCACTACACTACTCAGTTTTGCATGATGTTTGCTTTTTATAAGCTTCCCTTAAAGATGTGTGAACTGACGGTTATGGGTGTTACAGTCTCTGTTGCATCCACATCTGCCAGACCTGGAGCAGAATGTAGTCTAGTGAGAACGGGATAGGACAAACATTCTAGTGGGTTCTCTTGGGCGGTCTTGTTAGAGTACATGCAGCTGTGCTTCTTTCTTACTGCGTTTCTGCTCGGACGTTTAATTGAGTTGCACGCAGTGGGGAGCTGGAGGGTTCAGGCAATGTGTTGGTATGTAAATGAATTAGTATAGTCATTTAGTACAGAGAGAGAGAGAGAGAGAGGGACGTTTACCGGTCTCAGTGCTTGTTTCTCTTATTTATTAGTTAATCACAACTGACAGGCCAGAAATTCTGCACAGCTGCCCTCATCTACTTCTTTCTATTATTCTCTCTCTCTCTCTTTCTATTATTCCCTCTCTCCCACACAGTCAGAATGGCAAACAGCAAGACATTGTCGTTGTAATTGTGCTATACAGTTTCAGTATTGAACAATCAGGCTGGTTTTCTGCACTAAGTACAAGGGCACATGTAACTGACCACATGCTGCAGGTGTAGCAGATAGAGATTATTATTCCTTTTTTCAGAATTGTTGCTGAAAGCAACTTTGATTTTGCTTGATGCAATAGTCACAGCTTGTTCTTGGGTGAGTTTTGTCAAATGTGTTGAAAAAAAGGTTTACATGAAACACAATGCAGTGATGTTCTCCTGCAGTTTTTCTTTCCTCCTGGAGTGGAGAGCTGGGAAAATAGCATTTTGTTTTTGTAGACACAGGTTTTTAAAGATTAGGTGGGCCTATTGTAGAATGAGAAATGAAAACCCTTCTGCCAAAAGCATCACTGAAAGTGTACTTCAAGAGGGCTGCTGAGAGCCAGATCACGAAGGGAAGATAGTGAAGCTTTGGAAACCTTTGAAGTTGTAACTATTAAATAAATGAAGATGAGTATGGAAACAGATATGAGAATTTTGGCTACTTGCCCTACAGTGGCAATTGATACAGTACAGAGACAGACAACAGGAAAAAGCTCAGTGTGTTGGCAAGTAGCCACATACCTGGACCTCTCAAAATTAAAACCCTGCTATAAAGGAAAATAACAACAGTGAGTGCAGCAATGCTGACTGTTGGCAATATTTATTGTAGTGGTGCACAATTGGAATAAACCAATAAGAGAACTGACTGAGGACTGAATAAGATTACTTATATTAATTGTGCCAGATCTTTGGTCTTTTAGTTATATAAATTAATTTGCTTAACAGCCAGTCCCCCCCAGGGTTGCTATGTCAATTTAAATTTTTTGATTTTGAAATTTTAGACATTCTCTGAGTAGAATGTTTTTGAGCCATTTTGTGCCATCTGTGTTTACACACAGAGGAATTGTCTTCCACATGTAATCTATACGTGAATCGAGGCAGATGTTTGCACCTTGCTGAAAATCCCCGCCACCTTTTTGTGACCACTGGGAAATTGATCTAGAACCATCTCTACCTACTGTTTAAATTTTTTATTTGAATGCATTGTTAAGGTGTTGATTTTCTCTATCTCCTGTTACAAAATGTAACTTTTAATGTAATTCTGCCATAATGATTATAGTATTAAAATTCTCAAGTGTCAATAGCTAAATCTGAGTACCTGAGTACATGTGCACATCCGTACTACTTTTAATTTTCAACTGACTCTGTTCTCTGTCCATGTATCTGGTTCTGGGATTTCCCCATCTCAGTCCTGCTTTAGATTTCAGCATGGCAGTCAAGTAAAATGAGCTTATACAAACAAAAGTCTTTAATAGCTTTACTATTGTATTATATTTGGTCTAGGAACGGCCCATGTGGAAGAAAAGTATTTTCATTTTGTTCTAACTGGTTTAGGAAAGTCATATTGAGGTTGAAATCCAAGAATGGAAATGTTTAAAACAGTGATTGATAATGAATCACCCTGATTAGCTCATTTTGCTAAAGCACTGATTCTGCAGAGTTGAGCTCAAGGGTCTCATTTGAGCCTGATTTGTACCATATACCATCTGTGGCCTTGGCCTATGAGTGCAGTTTGGTTTTCTCTCACAGGGTGAGATATGTTCTAGGATCTGTCTCACCGGTATGCCATTTTTTACGGCTGCTAAATGGGATTCAACACAGGTATTTACTGTGCAATTTGCATATTTATTGCCTAAATAAAAGCTCCAGGCCTTCCTTTAGAGTGACTTTGTTATAATTAGAAAGACCAGCAAGTCGTTTTGGGTGTAAATATGTAAATCGTGTCTGTCATAATGGACAAAAGAGGAGAAATTGTGAAGGAAAATGTGTATGGCATTGCAGCAGAGGCAGTGCACAGGATACTAATGCTACCCGTAGTAACATATGGGCACAAAGCAAATTCCGGCCAGTCAGTTTCAGTGGTTGGATGCTGATTGCTTGTCGACTCAAAGAACGAGTGTAATTCAGCTCAAAGCAGCCTGCTTAGGCTGAACGGCTTCAGATGTGGCTGTTCTGTGCTTTCTGACACACAGATAAACACTACTGTTGGCAGGTCCTTCACTACCGTGGAGTGAAACACACATGCTCCCTCTCTGAGGCTAAGGCTGTCATGTTAAATGCTTTGTATCGGACAGGCATCACGTTTGGCTGTTCTTTAGGGAGAACTGTGCTGGAGGATGAGATGAATTAGAAAAGGGAGACAAATCTCATGTGCTTCCACTGCAGACACATGCTGAACTTCAGATGGGTACTTTCTGATGACTCCAGAGCATTTGCATAAATAATAAATAAATAAAATAAAATAAAACAAAAAATACAAATGGTCTCATATATATTTGCCCAAGTAGCAAAACACATTAACCCTTGAATAGTACAATCATACATTCATATATAGTCTTTATGAACAGACTTTGCTGTGATTTATCTGACTGTATCTAGCTATTCGAGTGAAATGTGGGGAATCACTGTTTTTGAATGCTAGTATGCGCACATTTGATTTGTGTTCCTATGACTATCCTTCCCCCCTCATGCTCACATGCCTTTGATCTCTGTGTCAGTCTAGTTTATGCCAACAAGATATGGTGGAAGGCAGCCCTGTGTTAAACTCTGACCTTCACCCCTTGTTGAAGGGTGTCTGGTGAATAATTAGGAGGCGTATGATTGTCATAATCCGGTGTCATAATGTCATATCAATGTGACCTCAGAAAGAGAGAAGGTCAAAGACTGTTCAGCATGTGTCAAATCAAATGTGATGTTTGGTTTATAACGTACTACAGTGCTCACTAACCCTCTTCTTCAGGTCTGTTCACCTACATGCAGCCCCTAACACTAACAAAACTGCTAGAGTAGGAGTTACATTCTACTTTTTTAACATCATTTGAATACATCAGCTGAGTTTTACATTGTGGAGACTACTCATGATGGAATGTTGGACCAACAAAACTGGTCCCAAATGTATTTTTTATTTTATTTTATTTTATTTTTTAAATAGTGTGGCAACATGGCCTTGCTGTTATTGCCATGTAATATTCGAGCTCCACAAGGTTGTGTTCCTGCTTGAACCGGGTAAACATTCAAGTATATCTTCCCTCTAAATATCCATTGTATACAGTCCTGTGTAGTCCATGGACTGAGAGAACAGACAGAGAATAGTTTCCTCTCTGTACTCCAAGATAAGCTTATGTCAGCCTTTTAATGTTCATGGCACAGACCAGTTTACCATTGTCTGATTGGTTAAACGCAGGGCGGCAGCTGCAGTCATTTGCATAAAGTTGTTGAACTTTTTTTTTAATGTGTTGCGAGGAATTTGCAAACCACAAACCATCATGCACCCCACAGTGCATCAGACCCCTTTATTGAAACGAATAAGATGCTGCGAGGTGCACACATACCATAGGGGCACGGTAACAGGTTTGATTTGATTAAAACCCATAAACCCATAACATGCACAAAATTGGTGGCTCAAGAGGAGGCCAGGCCCAGTCCAAAAAGCTCTGGTGCAGTTTGTATGATATATTAATGCAAAACAGACCAAACACCTCTAAAACGTGTTTCTACCACATCGGAGATCTACCACATCTGATCCAGGTAATGAAGGCCTACTGGGGCATCAGAACAGTAGACCCACATGATTTGGATCCGAGCTCTACAGGACTGTAGACGTCCAGGACCTGCTTTGCACACCCCTGCTTTAGATGTCAGAGTTAACTGAGCTGTCTGATCAACATCCTCAGGGATACTGACATACTTTTCTTCATACTCAGATGCATTATATCATCTATTCGTGACCAGCTCATTGTCTAAAGAGCAGATTCTGAGCAGATTCTTGTTTTTAATTAAGTAGCCTAATTTGCAAACAAGGTTCACCCTGTGAAACAGTGGATACATGACCCATTGTCTCTGTGTATCTGACTATGGGCTCAACACCCCACCCCTCCTCGAATTCTCATCAATACTGAAAACATTAGAGGCTTTTTGACCGGTGTTGCTATGGGAACGACTGGTCCGTATTTAAAGAGTGTGTGCTCTTTGTGTAGACTGGAATTTCCATCATGTTAGAGATTTAAGTGTCATCACCCTGTGTCAGATTAATTGCTTAATGCATGACGTGCTGCCATTTTTCTCCTGAAGTGCTGCTTAATGCAGAATGACAGAACGATTTAATACTAGTCATTTCTTAACTAAAACATTTTATTTCTTATTTACCCAAATCATATCGAGACAAATGCACCATGCTTGAATAGGAGTAGCATTATATCTCACTACCCTCAACGGTCTTGGCTGATAGTTGGCAAAATTGTGTATGGCTGTTGCATGTGCTCTCTCTCTGTCTCTCTCTTTCTCCCTCTCTCTGTGTGTATGGGTTGGGGTTTCTCTCTCAAATTTGTGTGTGTGCACCAGAATGCAGAATTCCCTTGTCAGCACTCTGACTGCTAAACAGTCATTAATCTCAGTGCACAATGACCCTGAGCAGGCTTCTGCAGCCTCCCACACATGACGGCATTCTCAGACCACTCACAATGATTGGTATTAACTATACTCCAAATTACCTTCAACTGCTCATGGTTTGTTTAAATGATGTTTCGTCCAAAGATCAAAATGTCCCCCTTACTTTGAATGCAGTCCACTGCATGTTTAATGTGATGTTTACTTCTGCATTTCTGTTCTGGAGCTACGAAACCAATATAGTTAACAAATAATGAAAGTACAAGACGTAATATCAAGTTCCAAAAGTGACATTGTGAACCACAAGTCTGACTCACGAATGTCATCCATTCCACCCAATTAGGCGAGTAAAGCATCATTTGTGTGCTATATAGGTCAGGTTATGTCCTCCTTTTGGGGGTTAACTGGTTTCTAACTAGGTTACATGCAAACCTTACATACACAAATGCAACAACTGCCCCTACACAAGTGGCTATGGGTAATACAATGTAGGCAAAACATCATTTCATTCAGTAAAGCTTTAAAAAGCAAACTTGGCTAATCAGCTGGGTGTTTAAATTTGATTACTTACACAACTACAGATAAGATAGCATTTTATTATCCCACATGGAGAAAAAGTGGAAATGGTGTATGTGTGTGGCATATAGATTTGAACCTATGTGATGTTGGTTGCGCAGCTGTTTGTACCATATATAAAGTAATTTGTTACCTGTGTTTGTTACTGTCTTTGTTAACAGTAAAATGTCCTGGTACACCTTTTTTTTGCTGTAGAGCAAAAGGACAAACCATGCTCCATAAATCCTTACACATGCACAAACAGAAACACACAATTGTTTCTGTGAATTGTAGGGCCAATACATAGACATCCATTCATTCAGTTTCTGAAGACTTACCCAAACCTTAACTAATACTACTGAACTACTACTAGCATAACCTTACCTTATATCCTGTCCTTTGAATTTAGTTTTTTGAAAATCCTTTGAATCGTGGCGTAAACCTATAAACACCCAAGGACAATCATACATGCACTGAAGGAAGACATCAACTATACAGCTAGTGTCTGTTTTTTCTCTCATTTTATCATTCTCCTTGCATTCTCTCTGACCTCCTCTTATCAGGGGAACATGCTTTGTGGTCTGTGAGCATTTCTGCTCAGATGACTATTTAATCAGTCGGCATACTGTGTGTGTGTGTGTGTGTGTGTGTGTGTGTGCATGTGTGTGTGTGTATGTCTGTCTTTTGCTCCTCTGTTCTCAGTAAAAATGCCTGGATTCTGTACAGATTCACAGTGAAACTGAGTTAGAGCTCAGTCAGGCTCTTTGTCTTTTTCCACTGCAGTCTTAGACTGAACATTACATATGTGGAAAATACATCAAACTAATTGTGTTTGTCCCTCCAGTAACTCCTCAAATGCTCCTAAATATTGTGCTATATTGTAGTCAAGCACTACTGCAGATGTGTTTTTATGAAATTCTCAAGGTATATAAACACTTGAACTTGGCCATGAACATGCATTTTAACCTTGAAGTGCAGTTTAGGCCAATTAGAATCAAACTGGCAATTTCAGATGGAAGCAGAATCAAAGTTTTGGGTTCTACAGATTCTTGAACTGCGAATGACAACCAAAATGAAGTGGTCTTCATGCTCTACTTCATTGGTTTCCAACCTGGTCCTCTAAACAGTCCACAATTCTTTGTTCCAGCCCAAAGTACAACTCATGGGGATGAAGGAAAAACGTACATCATCTGGGGCACCAGCTTGTGAACAACTGCTCTGCTTAATATACAGTTTAACTGTGTGTTTGGACTAGTGTGCTGTGAAACTGTATGATGAGGTGGACAATACTGAGAAGAGTGGAATTAAAAGCATAGTTAGCAGGCTGGAGAATGATTGTTGATATTTAAATTATACAGCGTAACAAATGCACCCCTCCCTCCAGTGCTCCCTCAGTGCTCCATTCGCAAAATCATGGATGTGCCCTGGCAAGGCAAACAAGATAAAACCCTTTGCAAATATTGCAAGGTTCAAATACCATGATGCAACATTAGAGCAAACAGCAGCACAGTGAGTAATGTAACTAACATTAGCTAGGTTGTTGGTTGACAAAATGCCGCCGCTCCTTGTTACTGATTGGCTGGAATAGCATGTATGGAATGGTCCAAGGCTCTTTGTTGTCTTCCCATTGACAGATCCAGGACTGTGTTGGAAAACCGGATAGCATACACAATGCACAGCTAAAAGACCGTAAGGAGAAATTCACTAAATTATACAAAAATTGTATTGGTTTAATCTGTACATCAGGCTGAAATATGAGGAATCTATGAATGTTAACAAAACACACAAATCTTCTTGGTTTTCTTTGACATATCAATGTTTTAGTAAAAAACAAGAATAATTAGAACAAGGTCACTTGGAGTCTCTTAACCTGAAAAAAGGCACTGCAGTTTTATATAAGATGCATAAAGTGGGGTAAAAGCGGCTAATATCAATGAATAGAGATTATTCAAATGAGAAGAGATAGTACTGAGAGACATGTGTGCATGTAGCTGAGGGCTTCCCTCTACAAGCTTCCCTTTACAAGCTGATGACACTGTCATTATAGACTTTCTGTCTGTGACCTTGGGAGACAGCGCTAATACCCTGAGAATGGAAGCTACAAGCTATGTCTTGTAACTGTGTGCAATGTCAGCAGCTAAGTCACATTCCAAGTAATTCCTTGTTTTTTTAATTTATTTATATGTATAACAACTACAAAACCATTTTCATGGTACTGTATGGTGTCTCTGTCATTGCCTGCAATGCCTGCTGTATCACTGTGTAGTCCCGGAGTAAGTGTGATGAGACATTTCGAAAGAGCTGCATAATGCTTTATGGCACTTCGTCTCACAAACAAAACTTTGCGTCCTCAACTAGCTGTAAGGAGAAGGTAGCTCTGTATTCTACACATGGATATCATGGCAGAGACAGAGACAAGACTAAAGACGATGTCAAAGGAAGCGAGAAAGAGAAAAACATTGACCAAACAAAAGATAAGAGTAATTCTCAGACTGGCTTTTATTCATTGGCGAGAGATGAAAAGGATAAATGGGTACAAGACAGTCTTATCACTAATGAGAAAGGAAAGAAAATGTCAGCAGTGTTTATCCCCGCCAATGTTATTTATGAAGATTATATTGTAGACTGTAAACTCGCAGAGTAGTTATTCTAGATGTCGAGTAATTGGAGCTCATTCCTGATTGAGGCATGCATGCAAAGTCATGTGATATCACTCTACCTTGTACACCAACTTGGTCATTCTACTTATGGTTCTCTCTGGTGTTGCGCCAAGTTCCAACATGATGGCAGAATACAGCTGCCATTTGCATGCACATGTGTCACACAGCTATATATGGGGTTATACGACACTAGCAATTTGGATTAATTACTTCTAGAAGCTACCTAAATCTCCTGTAATCTGCAGAATCCATATGCCCACGTAGTCTTCATGGATGCATAGTGGTGTCAGATTCTATATCTTTTATCTTGTTAACACTGCACAGCTGTTCATATATTTAAACACTTATGCAGCCTTTAGCAATGCTTATGCTTATATATAAATTTGCATATTTTTGTTAAAGGCACAAACAAGTAAAAAACAAAAACAGCTTTAGTGATAAAATGTGTACAGGGGTTGGACAATAAAACTAAAAACACCTGTCATTTTATTGTGGGAGGTTTCATGGCTAAATTGGACCAGCCTGGTGGCCACTCTTCATTAATTGCACATTGCACCAGTAAGAGCAGAGTGTGAAGGTTCAGTGAGCAGGTAAGAGCACAGTTCTGCTCAAAATACTGCAATGCACACAACATTATGGGGACATACCAGAGTTCAAAAGAGGACAAATTGTTGGTGCACGTCTTGCTGGCGCATCTGTGACCAAGACAGCAAGTCTTTGTGATGTATCAAGAGCCACGGTATCCAGGGTAATGTCAGCATACCACCAAGAAGGACAAACCTCTACCAGCATCACGTAGTGACCTGGCCACTATCCTGCAAGAAGAATGCCTTAAAATCCCTCTGACCACTGTGCAGGACTTGTATATGTCATTCCCAACATGAACTGACGCTGTATTGGCCGCAAAAAGAGGCCCTACACCATACTAATAAATGATTGTGGTCTAAAACCAGGTGTTTCAGTTTCATTGTCCAACCCCTGTATGTGTATCCTTTTATATGTGTATCCTTTTAAATCTGTCATGATGCATTAATGCATTACATCCCTATCTAATCTACATCAATCTACAGTGTGGAGCTCACTTGACCCCATCTGTAGTATGTTCTGTTGATATGCCTTACACAAGTGCATGAATTTGTTTGTTTGTTTTTCCATAAAATATTGTATCCTGTAATTGTATGTATGAAAGATGAAGCAGCCGCCACAGACCTGTTAAACTCTCAACCTTCACAACTTGCTTCATTTTCATTAATGACCTTCATTAAAACCCTGCCTGGGGTCTGAAAGCCGTGAGGATGCCTGTGTGTAATGCTTGTTCATTTCCTGCTTTTCATTATTTGTTAATTATTTAATTAGAACGCGTGTTGGTGTCAGGCAGTTTTTGGCTGGGATGAGGTGACATCAATTAGTAATTTGATGTTAACAGAGTGCAGACTGTTTTCTCAAGGAGCAAGTCGTTAATTATCAGCTCATTTGCATATGATAAATCATTGATGGCATGCGATATGCCATTTACTTAAAAAGTGAGAGGACGAAAGGAGAAGAAAGAAAGCTGGATATTCTTTGTGTTAGCAGCCATATGCTGGTTAGTATTAGCAACCATACTAATATTTGTTTTACTAATATTTCTAACTTATTGTTACTTCGTACATAGCTATTTTAAATTATGGTCATAGTTTCTACATTTTCTGTATATACTGTACATTTAAGATGCAAATACCCTCCTGTCTACCGTGTTCTATATTCTTAATTCTTTAATCTGTATATTATGTTTATAATACACCCATCTGTATATCATGTTTATTGGACCATCAGCAACATATATTTACCTGTAATTTTGTCCATACCTACACCCTGTACATGCTGCACACTGTAGATACTGTACATTTTGAAGTTGCTGCTTATTGAACTTCTGGTTTGATGCTAAACTGCATGTTGTTGCCCTGTACTTGTACATGTGTACAAGGTTGAATCTGAATCTCATCTCATCTAATTAGCTGATGACATATCAATGGAGCTGCGTTGTGCCTTGTTCTTTTGAACAGAGATTATTTGGGTGTTCCTAAAATTTTGATGGCTGTTAGCAGACACAGTCAAGACTTGCTCTGAAGTGAGAGGTCAGAGGTCACCAGACATGAAAAGAATGTCATTGTGCTGATAGGATTTGTCTCTGCAGGGTTGTTTGAAGTAAAATAGGCATTGTTAACTTCATTAACCCAAAGTCGGGGTTGGGGGTTGTGAGTAAGGGTGTCTCTATGTGTGCTGCATATGAACATTGTCTGTTAAAATGAGCTCCACAAGATTAGAGCTAAGATTAGACCAGACCAATTTGCAGAAGACCTGTGCAGTGTGTTTTTGTTAGACTTATTTTCCAACCTCTCAAAACTCTGCAAAGCATGTGTCTGCTTGGTCTTTATAAACAAGCATCCTTTTAAACAAGGCTGTGTAATTGAAATTGATCATGCTGAAAATGTGTTCAGTGCTTGACAAATTGGCTTGCCTAAGCCAGTGGTGAACCGGGTCCTACACTGTCCTGCACAGTTTAGCGATTTCCTGTTCTCACACTTGATTCAGCTCATGATCACTAATCTATGTAATTAAATGTAAACAAAGTTTTAAGGTGGTTCGATTAGAAATGTACCATTCTGGAGAAACTTTGCAAATCACTTAAGTGCTTCTAAAGGCATTTTACAGAAAGTAATTACAAGAAGTAGTTACACATATGGCGCCCAATGCTTAACACATTGTTTTTAGTTTCAGTTTTTCTTATAGTGTTTTTGTTGAAGCATCCTGATATAATACTTTTGCCATGTTGCCCACATCTACTTATGGGATCTACAATTTACAATTTCACATCTGTAATGATCGGGCCAAGGTGGGACATGAGCACATGAAGGTTATGAGGTTTATTGTAAAAACTCAATCCAAAGGTGTCATCATGCAAAAGGTCAGCAAGAGGACACAGTACAAAATGAATAACAGACACTCTCTCTTCATAGACTGAAGCAAACCAAGCAGTTTATAAAGCCAATGCCACAGGAGAAATCGATCAGTATTCAAGTGAGTTTGCTTTGGGATAGGCTGCCGTCTGTGTGCAGGAGGTCACATGATCGAACAAGGTATTTTGGGAAATAGAGTTTTCAGGCGTTAGAGCCTGTGCAGAGCCGGATGGATGTGTGACACATCAAACCCCTCCAAACACCTTTCTTTATGTCTAAATTGTTGGATTATTTTTAAATTAAAATGAACATGTTTCAAGCTTTATTTCTTTTTAAACAACTTCCTGATTTGAATAGGAGTGTATTTCAGCAAGGAAAGCACATACCTGTGGTTACATGTCTCATTGGTGTAAGTACTTGTTAATGTTTCATTTCAGAGCCAGGACTAGAACCAGGCAGGATTCTTTTGAGTTTCATGTAAAGGAAAGCCCACAAAATGTAGTTCAGGTCACTGAGGGTCCACTCTGGTTAACTTCAATAATGATGGATCCTACTGAGAGACCTCTACAGCCAGGTGAACATGTGCCAAGGCATGTTAGCAAGGCCAAGCCCAAGCTGCTTTTTAACATTCAGATTTCTTAGAAATAACATAATGGACATCTCTACTGACGTTGACTAGCTTCTGGTTTTATACCAGAGGTTGATGCAGGAGTGCTGTTTTAGCACTGAAAGAACAGACTATGAGTAGACTGTGTGTAACCGAGATCTAAGCCAACTGATCCATGATAAGAGGTACTGACCCCTTCCACAGTGGAACTTCCAAAGTGTGGGACACTAGAGAGATTGAGTGCAGTTTTGTCTCTGAAACAGCAGTGTGTATGTGTATCTGTGTGCATGCACACATGCAAGCAAATCTGAACCTCCAGCCTGCCAAAGCCACTGACTGTGGACTAATACCGCAGAAACCGATCCCATTCCCACTCTTGCTGAATTTACAAACTGTAGTACATTTGCATGCTTTCAGCCTTGACAAGGGAAGCAAGAGATTGACATATTCAAAGCCAATGTCTACAGCCAGTCTATGGGATGCACAATTGAGGGAGGGAAATTGAAATTTGGGTTTGGGCTTGTCTCTGAGGTGTATGGTCTAGTGTATTGCTTTTCCTAATACGATCTTGTTACTCAATAGCGAATCCTCCGCTGTGAGAGCAGCAGGCATGTTGTTCCAATTAAAGCTTTTTGTCTCCAGAGGTATTCACTTTGCACCACAGGCTCCTGAACACATAAAACGAGACCAGAGTTTAAGAAAACTTCCACACTGGGACTTTTCATTCTCTGGGTGGTATCTTTCAGTGTTTAAACCCAGTTTGAGTTCAGCAAGTTCAAACTGCAGTCATTTCAAACTGCAGCTATTTCACTCAATTTACCTCAATTAACTAAATTTCTGCCACACAGGACACTAAATGCTAGTAACTATGTTAGAAGAAAAAGAACAAAAATAGATCATCCATGCTTTGTAACAAATTAGTTTAATATGAGTTTGTTGTAAGCTGTGTGATATGCGTCCTAAGACAGAACGTGCAGTTATTGCCAGCATTAAGATGTTTATGGAAACATGTGCCACACTTATGTCGTTTTTTTTACTTGGAAACAAAAATAAAAATAGGGGTAATTATATTTGAATCGGATGACAAATTGGCAATAATGATTGCACTTCTGAATGTTAAAGGAACACTAATGAATGCATCCCAAATGAGAGAGAGAATCAATGAATTCCCACATGTACAGGGATGGCAATACGAAGATATGTTTCCATTATTGTGTGCATAACGTCACAATACTGAGAATATCAAATATGTCATCAGCACATAAACGACAAACAAATTATGCACTCAAACTCATAAGCAGTGTTTTTGGTCAATTCCAGCTTAACAATCGCATTTATCTGATCTGTGGTGTATTTTGATTATCATGTGTTCTTTTCCCAGATTTCCCCATACATTTCCCCCTCTTTCTGTTTTATACATATTAGGGGGTGAATTATTTTTGGTAAATATTTATATATTTACGTTTGTATTGTGTTTTGTGTTGTTTCCATATGCCAGTGGTAAAAAGAAGTTTGAATGTTATATGGCTGAGGTGGGCAGTGAAGTGTTCTGTTATATTCTCTGATTGCGCTGAGTAACCTGCTATTACATGTGCAGACCTAGGTGAGGAACATAAAGCCTTTTCTGTCCAATGCCACCCACTCTGTACTCTTTTATAATAGAGGTGTTAAAATGAACACTTTCATAATGTGATGTTTTTGGCACATCTGATGCTGTTAAAATGAGTCTTGTTTATATAGCATGTGTTTGTTCTGTGAGTAAGCCTTGTGGCCAAAAAATGAACTCACAGGGTTTCTAAATCCAATGCAAATGTGAAAACTTTTTGATAAAATGTAAAGCCAGTTTTAATTCACACAGCCTAGATAAACTGCAGGCCACACAAAAAATTAAATACCATCTCAAACCAACTTAAAATAGATTTCCAGGAAAGTTGGGGCATTTTGTAAAATGCGGTAAAACAACGATCTGTAATTTGTGAATTGACAAAAGTAGAAAGAAACTTTTTTTTTTTTTACTTTTACAAAAGTCCTGTGAAATGGCTGTGACTCTCACATATGGAATTAGTATGTCTGTGATCTGGTCATTAGTGGAAAACAGTGGAAAGTGCAAGATTCCATTACATCTCTGAGACACAATGTGATGCAGTCATTCAAACCACCTTATGACCACTTAACATTGTTAGTGGGAACTCGAAAGAAACCCTGACAACAAGGAAGGACGACCTCAAATGCCTCATCTCACTAGAGATGAAAGCAGCTGCTTTATGTAGTTTCTTCTTTGGTGCTCTTCCATTCCATTTGTATATGTACACAACCTAAAACACATTTTTTATGTATAACTAACTCAGTCAAACCACACAGTGTTTAAACCGGTGATTTATTAACTAGGGTTGGTGACTCAGAAGGAGGATGTCAGAAAAGGTACATAAGCCTATTCTGATGTATATTGGAAAATGGCTTGCCTATAGAAACTACACTCCAAGGGGCATGTGTGGTTTGGAGTAGCAGGTTTATAGCAGCTTATTTCACTTTCTAATAAGCAATATCTGGGAATAATTAGCCTCTTGTGGTACAAAGAAAGTCTGCCATTGGACACAAACCATTCAGTTACCTTACACAAAACTATTATTACTGTAATTTAGCTTAAGTATATCACCTTGTTGAGAATGACGTAGAATGTATTAAACATAGTGACAACAAAAAGAAATGTTTTTATTTTGTTCTTTTATGTTCAGTGATGTAATGTTTATCCCTTCATTTAGACATTTTCTAAAATTTAATGTATAAACACATATTTACATTTTGACTGTTTTTGTGTGTGTGTGTGTGTGTGTGTGTGTGTGCTTTTTTGGGTCTTTGTAAGAAAATGAGAACATTTTTTGGTTGCCGAGGGGTGTGTGTGTCTGTGTGTGTAAGAGGAAGACGTGACACTTCAAAATAAAAGTCTGTATGTTTCTTTCTGTTTTTTTAATCTCTCATCACACACACACAGACACAGTCAGATAGAAAGTCAGTTTTGTGAGATGACCCCTCACTACTCTACAGGAAGTTCCTTTGTGGACACACCCGCTGGGAGAAAAGTGGGAAAAGAGCCAGATGCACACACGCCCACACCGGGGCAATAGGGGAAGGCTAGAACTTAGACTGGAGCACAGAAGTTATTTATAGAGAGAGGAAGAGTGCTTCAGCCATGCCGTCGCCAAACAAAGAGAAGAAAGAGATGTTCGAGTTGGAGACAGAATGGTTTAGCAGTTTATTTGGCATGATTTACACATTGTTTTTTGCTGTCAATCCGCCAAATATATTATATTGCCAAAAAGTATTCATTCAACCATCCAAATCACTGAATACAGGTGTTTCAATCACTTCCATGGCCACAGGTGTATAAAACCAAGCACCTAGACATGCAGACTGCTCCTACAGTCATTAGTGAAAGAATGGGTTGCTCTTAGGAGCTCAGTGAATTCCAGCATGGTGATGCAATCTAAATATTCCTACTTTCTAAATTTTCCCAGTCAGCAAACTCAGCCACCGAGACAGAGGCCATGTGAAATGACAGAGCGGGGTCCGCAGATGCTGAGGTACATAGTGTGGAGAGGTCACCAACTTTCTGCAGAGTTAATCACTTCAGACCTCCAAACTTAATGTGGCCTTCAGATTAGCTCAAGAACAGTGTGAAGAGAGCTTCATGAAAAGGGTTTTCATGGCCAAGCAGCTGCATCCAAGCCTTACATCACCAAGTGCAATGCAAAGCATCGAATGCAGTGGTGTAAAGCACGCTGCCACTTAAAGTTAAAGCATGTGCCTTCTGAGAAATGGAGCAGTAAACACATACGCTGCTACATTTCCATGCAGTGTTGCACTCCACTGTTTATGTTGAATGCTGTTGTATGATCAATACTACATGTTCATAGCTACTCATTATGGGATGTTGGCCTTGTATGTTTCTGCAAGTAGCCCGGTCAATTGGGCTGAGATCTTTAGAGGTTAACACAGCAACACCAGTGAGAGAGAGTCCGATTCGACAGTTCTCTGGTGGGTGTGTGTGCATGTGCGTGCATATTATGCAGATATTAACTTGTAGTAGGGGCGAGCCTTTTGATGATGTTCTTGGTTATTGTGCTTTCCTGACCATATAATGCATATTGTTAGTACTAAAGGGCACTAAAGTAGAGAAACTCAGTCAGTTCTGATGATAGGAACCGGAGGATGCTGTGTCTACAATGTTAAAATATCTGTTTTACTTACCGTCTAAAGTCACAAGTAAACCTACTCACATCTTTGTTTTTTGATGATTGTAAAATTTAGCTTTCTCTGAAAAAAGTACAGATTTTCTTTGAAAACTGTTTATTAAAGCACATTGTCCCTGTCCAGTGAAAAACATGTATTTTTATTTTTGTTGATTTTTACTTTTCTGCACCATTTGAACACAGCAGCTGCTGTTTATAGTTACAGTTGACATGTTTAACATTCCGCAAGCATGTCTAAGCGCTGTTCTGCTCACGTATCCCTTTTCAATTCCATAACGGTAAAGCGTAGCAAACAGAAGTGCGCTAAAAACCGAGAAAGTCCAGTGATAGAGCATCCCTTTAAACTGCAGCATGAGGGTGAGCAGGATACACTATCCAGACAGACCACTGGGAATTCTTGGCATATCCAGACTGAAAACTGCTGACCATGGGGAACTGCTTTTAGAGACTGGACACTCTGGTGCTCATCTTACACTCACACTCTATAAGATGTGTATGTGTGTATGTGCACGCTTCAGAGCTCAGGACTGACGTAGACTCATAAGTGAAAAGGTCACAGCTCACTAATTACAGCTCATAATGTAGAGACCACAAATGCCAAGCACCTTCTCTAGAGGCGGCCTATTAAACACACTTCCTGTTCTGAGAATTCTTGTGGGCCAGGCAGAGAATGGGTGTAAATACTAGCCTTTCTATTAACCATCGTCTTATCAGTGCATATGAAATCTCCATAAGAGGGCAGATATAGAGCTGCATGTGTATATGCCATTAGTGATTGTTTAGATGACTTGTATATTCTGTGCATTGCGCTGTGTAGCAACATCTACCAAGATAAAATGCAAATATGCAAAATATGTAGTTTAATGCAGTGACTGTGGAGTTGCTGTCAGTGGCTTAGAATCATAAAATCATTTTCAAACATGTAGTGCCATCTAGGGCATTTTCTAAAAAGTAAAGACTTAAAACCCTGTTTACACCCGGTCACGTCATGTTCAGTACTGTATACTGGTAAAATTTAGATCACAATTTACATAAATCAGATACATGAACATGAAACATGTGAGTATGAAAATCAGCTCATTTCAATATTGCACAGTTCCTGTAGGTCGTTTGTAGATTACAGTAGTGCCTGTCCATGTTGCTGTTAAGTATGTTGTTTTGTTTGACCCACCAACCTTGTGTGTCCTCCATGATGACAGACGGGTTTACACTGCTATAAAATGTAGCTCTAAGGCTTTTCAGACCACCTGCTGAACTTGGTGATGGGATTTGTATTAGTTTTAAGCGAGTCTTGGGTGTGTTTACAGTGGGGAAAATAAGTATTTAGTCAGTCACCAATTGTGCAAGTTGTCCCACTTAAAAAGATGAGAGAGGCCTGTAATTGACATCATAGGTAGACCTCAACTATGAGAGACAAAATGTGGAAAAAAATTGAGAAAGTCATTTTGTCTGATTTTTAAAGAATTTATTTGCAAATAATGGTGGAAAATAAGTATTTGGTCAATAACAAAAGTTCATCTCAATACTTTGTTGTATATCCTTTGTTGGCAATGACAGAGGTCAAACGTTTTCTGTAAGTCTTCACAAGGTTGGCACACACTGTTGCTGGTATGTTGGCCCATTCCTCCATGCAGATCTCCTCTAGAGCAGTGATGTTTTGGGGCTGTCGGCGGGCAACACGGACTTTCAACTCCCTCCAAAGGTTTTCGATGGGGTTGAGATCGGGAGACTGGCTAGGCCACTCCAGGACTTTGAAATGTTTCTTACGAAGCCACTCCTTTGTTGCCCTGGCAGTGTGCTTGGGATCATTGTCATGCTGAAAGACCCAGCCACGTTTCATCTTCATTGCCCTTGCTGATGGAAGGAGGTTTGCACCCAAAATCTCACAATACATGGCCCCATTCATTCTTTCATGTACACGGACCAGTCGTCCTGGTCCCTTTGCAGAGAAACAGCCCCAAAGCATGATGTTGCCACCCCCATGCTTCACAGTTGGTATGGTGTTCTTTGGATGCAACTCCGCATTCACCTTCCTCCAAACACGACGAGTTGTGTTTTTACCAAATAGTTCTACTTTGGTTTCATCTGACCATATGACATTCTCCCAATACTCTTCTGGAACATCCAAATGCTCTCTAGCAAACTTCAGACGTGCCTGGATATGGACTGGCTTAAGCAGGGGGACACGTCTGGCACTGCAAGATCTGAGTCCCTGGCGTCGTAGTGTGTTGCTGATGGTAGCCTTTGTAACGTTGGTCCCAGCTTCCTGCAGGTCATTCACTAGATCCCCCCTTGTGGTTCTGGGATTTTTCCTTACCGTTCTTGTGATCATTTGACCCCACGGGCTGAGATCTTGCGTGGAGCCCCAGATCGAGGGAGATTAGTAGTGGTCTTGTAGGTCTTCCATTTTCTGATTATTGCTCCCACAGTAGATTTCTTCACATCAAGCTGCTTGCCTATTGCAGATTCAGTCTTCCCAGCCTGGTGCAGGTCTACAATTCGGTTTCTGGTGTCCTCCGACAGCTCTTTCGTCTTCACCATAGTGGAGTTTGGAGTGTGAGTGTTTGAGGTTGTAGGCAGGTGTCTTTTATACTGTTAACGACTTCAAACAGGTGCCATTAATACAGGTAATGAGTGGGGGAAAGAGGAGCCTCTTAAAAAAGAAGTTACAGGTCTGTGACAGCCAGAAATCTTGCTTGTTTGTTATTGACCAAATACTTATTTTCCACCATTATTTGCAAATAAATTCTTTAAAAATCAGACAAAATCACTTTCTCAATTTTTTTCCACATTTTGTCTCTCATAGTTGAGGTCTACCTATGATGTCAATTACAGGCCTCTCTCATCTTTTTAAGTGGGACAACTTGCACAATTGGTGACTGACTAAATACTTATTTTCCCCACTGTATACTTGCATTTTCATCTTTCAGATATAATCCCGATAACTCAGGACACATGAAGGTGTGATTTTAGACTGAGCATGTAATTTCAGTCACTAAAGTAGCTTTTTATCGTTGTAGAAACTTCACCAAAGTTCAGCCTTTCTGTCGCTTTCTGAGAAATGTGCGTTTGTGTGTTTGTTACAAGCATAATTGATTACTGTAATGTTCTCCTTACTGCGGTTCCTAAGAGAACCGTCTATCCCCTGCAGCTCGTAGCAGCTCGGATCCTAACAAACACTAAACACAGAGCTCATATCACTCCTGTTCTAAACACAGAGCTCATATCACTCCTGTTCTAAACACAGAGCTCATATCACTCCTGTTCTAAACACAGAGCTCATATCACTCCTGTTCTACACACAGAGCTCATATCACTCCTGTTCTAAACACAGAACACATATCACTCCTGTTCTAAACACCGAGCTCATATCACTTCTGTTCTACACACAGAGCTCATATCACTCCTGTTCTAAACACAGAGCTCATATCACTCCTGTTCTAAACACAGAGCTCATATCACTCCTGTTCCAAACACAGAGCTCATATCACTCCTGTTCTAAACACAGAACACATATCACTCCTGTTCTAAACACCGAGCTCATATCACTTCTGTTCTACACACAGAGCTCATATCACTCCTGTTCTAAACACAGAGCTCATATCACTCCTGTTCTAAACACAGAGCTCATATCACTCCTGTTCTAAACACAGAGCTCATATCACTCCTGTTCCAAACACAGAGCTCATATCACTCCTGTTCTAAACACAGAGCTCATATCACTCCTGTTCCAAACACAGAGCTCAGATCACTCCTGTTACGTTCACCACAGAATGTTTATGTGATCTTGAATCTACAGATGCTGGCATTCTGTACACACTGTTTGTAAAATACAGGAAACATGGAAAGACTGCTTCGGTTACTCTGCTTTTAAACTGTGGAGTTCAGTTCCACACCTTTTATTAGACAGTCGAGCTAATGCTCACGTTTAATACATACGTACACACTATATATATATATATGACTACACTGTGCTACACCAATAAGAGTCCCTGGGCAAGACTCCTAACACTACATTGGCCTACCTGTAATATGATTAACCTTGTAAGTCGCTCTGGATAAGAGCGTGAGCTAAATGCCATAAATGTAAATATTTATAGATAGATATATATTTTTAGCACTAGTAGTAGTAATATATACTAATATAAACTATGAAGCACTTGGAGTTGCCAGCGGTGCACTATAAATGTACATTTATTATTATGATGATTATTATGATTATTGTTGTTTTTAAAGTGGACAAATACTGTTGGGGGCTTTGGGGGGGCCTCTGGTCACATGACATTGTTGATTTTCCACCTGAAAGTAAGCACACATCAATGTGCACTAAAATTTGCAAACAAATGTAGCAGATGTGTTATTTCTTATGTCTCTTTGAAAATTAGTAAAATACATAATTATAATTTCAAAACTTTTGCATTCCATTGTACATAGTTTATAAATAATTTAAAATACTGTGCTAATCTCTCTCTCTCTCTCTCTCTCTCTCTCTCTCTCTCTCTCACACACACACACAATGTCTGTGTTCTGGACTGGATCTGCCATGTTTGCACACCTAAAGGTAAGAACCTGTACATTTCATGGCTGTTTCCTGATCAGCTCTTCTGTCCACAGTTTTCTAGCTTAAACAGTAAAACCTTTAACACCACAGCAACAGTCACACATTACACATCAAGTCTGGGTTTTGCCTCCTTACACAACTAGCATCATTTGTGTTTGTGCTGGAAAACAAAATCGCCATTTATATAGCAACAGTCACAGCAAGTTATCTTGTAGCACTAGTAGTAAACACTACTGTTCCACAAGTTCCACAAGTCCCACAAGTTCCACAAGTTCCACAAGTCCCACAAGTTCCACAAGCAGATTTTCATACTTTTATTGAATAGATATAAAAGTATAACTTGATATGCTTACCTTAATTGTTGTTCAGCTTACCCACACATCAAACACATACTCATCCTCTGACTACACTAGTCATATCAAAGTGCTGTTTTTAAGTGATGATTTCATTTAAAAAAAAAAAAGATGCCTGGTAATGTGAAGCAGCTTAAAAGTCTCAAAAAGCAGCACATAATGCCACATTCTAAAGACATTCAAATACAGATGTGAAACAGAGTCATTGAAGTCTACCAGTCTGGAGAGGATTACAAAGCCATTGCTAAGACTCTGAAAGCCCTGTGAGTCACTGTCAGAGACAGAGCCATTATTCACAAATGGAGAAAAATGGCCGGTCTACTAAATTTCTTCAAGAGCTCATCAGTGTCTAAAGAACAGTGTGTTATCTCTATCTTTGGTCTCACTTGCCTCAATTAAGATCAATGCATACAAATTAAAAATAGGAAAAATGCTGGCCAGGAGTCGCAAGGCTCAAACTACTGCTGACCAAAAAGAAAAACAAAGGCTCATCTTCCATTTGCACATCTGGCACAAGGCCAACATCACGTTCCACGTTCAACATTGTAGCCAAAATTCCTCCACAGCATTGTTAAAGACTTTAATTGTGTTTTTGAAACGTTTGATTGCAATTGTAACTGCATTGGATGGTGCAACCAGCTAGATTTAGATAGATAGATAGATAGATAGATAGATAGATAGATAGATAGATAGATAGATAGATAGATAGATAGATAGATAGATGGGTTTTAGCACTCTTTATCTTCAACAAGTGGAATGATAGTTTACAAGTTGCATTCCGTGTTTACTCATGTTATCTTTATACAATAGATTTTTTAGCCAACAGAGTTTCAGAATGAGTGATTTCAGATGGTGTGTGGAGTTGACCAGAAAAATGCAATAAAGAAACACATGCACACACACACACATACACACATACACACACACCAACGCACACACACACAGAGAAAGCTCCTCTTCAGAAGGACCCACTTCAGGGCAACTTGAGTAAACCCTTGAAGACCTACAGTCTCAACAACCACTAATTTAACTAATGATTTGCCCTTTTGCTAAGAGAAGAGCTTATTAGTAAAATCATACAGTATTTTACAGAAATAGGAGCAAAATCTCTGTAGACACTGTGGCCCTTGTCGACTCGCAGGACTTTGTGAAGAAGTTCAGGAAGTTTTATCTGTTTGAAGTCTAGCAGAGTGTATTTGTGGGAATGGAGCTTGAATGCATATTGTTTATGCATTGAACCATCAAGTTTGAGATGTGTGAGAAAGAAGCATAGACAGGCTTACCATCTTGTGTTATTGGACTAGCATGAATGCTTGGCTGTAGGAGAGATTGGGGATGCACTAAACGATAAGAAGGATTTCTGTAACGCAGTTTATGACTATGAAGCTAGAGGCTTTTGGTTCTTACAGTCTTCTCCAGTGGACTGTAATTTGATTTGGCTCCATTCTTCCATTGTCCTTATTCAAACTCAGTTGCACTTTATTCGAATCGGAGAATCTCTGTGCACTGTACTTCTTCTCCTCTATGTTCATCCCATCTCAGTTCGCTAAGGTACCTGAGGAGTTGAATCAGGTATGCTAGAATGAGGAAACACTATGGTGCCTGGGGTCTCCGCAGCTGTTGATTGAGGGAGCTGTTCCCTGGGCACCTTTACTCTCTCCTTTACGTTGACTGAAGCATTACCCAAGTCAGTATTTAAATCCCCATGCGTTCTGGTGTTTGCTTTTGCTGGAGCAAATTCACTTGCTCCTTTTCATCTCCATGTAAACTTGAGATTTAAGATGACTTATTTCTGCCTGGAGTTATTAGTGATGATATGATAATATGAAAACGTTTGATCTGTTGTAAAATGCATAAGTGAGATCTACACTGGCCTGCCCAAACAGCTTTGCCCTACCTAGCTGTGTGAGGTATGCTGCATTCCCTCAGGTGATTCATTTAAGCAGTTTACTGCCAGGAGAGTCTAAATCTGAATTATGATAGTTTTGCTGCTTGTTCTATGAAGCATATCAGTCGAAATCTTATATCTATTCTATTTCCCTTATATCTACCTGGAAGTTACAATCAAAATGCAAAGTAATTTTCTAGCTTTAAACTGCAGGTCAGGAAATCTTGTTCTGCTGTCACCCAGACGTTTACATGCTAAGTGTCTGAGCGTCTCGGAGTTCTGTCTGCTTTCCTTCCTCTAAGGCGGCCAGTTTTCCGAAACCTTTAGCATCCTGACACTGAGAGACACCAAGACTTGTGGAGTCTCTGAGAGGCGTTCTGGCTTTCAGCCAACAGCACATACACACGAGCGCATAAACACACAGACAGAACTCCCATGATGTAGCCTCCACTAATGTTCTCTCCCTCTGTTTGATATTCATTTGAGTCACTGGAGTCGCTGGATAATGAACAGATCTGTAGCTAAATACCAGACTCATTTGCCCTGATGTGTCTGTGTGAGCGTGAGCTCGCACATGTGTGTGTGTCTAAATACCAAGCTCATTTGGCTTGTCGTGTGCTGTTTATTCAGCTTCCCACATTGATTATTGGAGCTGTTGATCCGTAGAGATGCCCTTCTTGAATGTTTTAAGTATTTTAGCCAATTAGACTGATGGATATGGGGAAGTGCTGCCCGCACCATGCCACACTGTATTTTAGCTTCTCCATTTTTCATTATAATTAAAAGCACATCAGATGCAAAAGCACATGTATGCATACACAAGCACACACACACACACACGCACACACAAACACACACACACACACACACACACATTCTCACAGTCAGCAACACATTAATACTTGCTTTCGTGAATAAATGGTCGTTAGTCCTGATTTATGCATGGAATTTATGACTCTTGTCTTGTGGTATTCATCTTCATTAATGAGAGAAGAGATGTCTTATTTACCACCACCAACCCTCAGCCACACACACACACACACACACACTCATAATCAAAACAAAAGTTGCTCCTAGAAAGAGGTGTGGGATTACAGTGCTATTGGGAAGGAAGGTAAAGGTTACCAAGCACAGTAAATGATGATACATGTTGACTGATATAATCAATATTTATTAAGCTAGGCATACAGAAGTAGTGTCTCTAGGTATGGCATCGGGCTGCCATGTTTACTAACCCAGCATGCCAGACGTCTCGGCATGGAGTTGTAGAGATTCCAATGGTGTCCTGTAATAATAATCCCATGCAGTTTGAATATTCTTACACAGATCCTGCAGATTTTCTGTAGGGGTAGAGGTGGAACGACACCAGGACTCTGAAGATTCTGAGTCACTCCATTACAGTCTGGCACGACACCATTGCAGGACCGTCGTTGTAACTGTCTGTGTGCATGTAGTCCTGTGTGGTGCAGCCATCTGCCAGTGGTGCTGGTACTAACAGGATGACACATGGAGGGCTTCACTGTTCGCTGAATGTCTGCAATTGTGGCTGTTCGGTCAGTCAAGTACAGCAATAAGGCCCGCCCATCCTTGCCTACGTCACATGCGCGCCCGAGTGTGAAACTGGATTAGTTTGCATGTCTCACAATGTCAAACCTACCCACCAAGTGTCATAACAGAAAACCTTCTGGGGTGCGTCTGGTTAAAGGTTAAGGCAGCTAAAACTAAATATGGGGAAGACAACCACTATTCATTATAGGTAAACCACTAGCAAAGTACCCTACTACTGCAATGAAATGCATTTTTCAGTGTTAACTATTTAAGGGAAACACAACATAAAATAATATTTCTGCCTTTTATATATTCTTTTCTGCCAATAATGTGGTGTCTGGGTGCTTTTGGAATTCAAGGACTGGTCTCAGTTTAAAATGCTGCTGGAAATAATTGCTATGCCCTTGTTGTGTGCATGTATGCATGTATGTTCCCTTCCTCCTTTCTCAACGTCTTTGGAGCTTTCAGACTAATCAGATTGTGGTGTGTAATTTAGTTACTGTCCTGCTCTGCTTGATGTACTGTATATTAGTGTAGAGTATTCGTGAGATTGTAATCAATGTGAGTAATAAAGTACACATATACGGTAAGCAGTTTTAGGAGAGGTGACGTATTGAACCCCTAAAACATGGTTTTCAAGAATCGCACTGACGCAGAGCAGGTCATTGGTTGTGCAGTGAAACAGCTTTTAATCAGGAAGAAGTGGATATGCCTCCTGTGCCATTGTGGCACAAGTCACAGAAATTTAGAGGAATGTGTCACAACACAGTGTGTCCACGTTGATCCCTGTTAAGCACTGATAAGCGTTGGAACTGGCTCTGTATGTTAGCTTAAGCATGTTTTTATGACCACCAAAACTTTCTTATTAGCAATATGCCAACATACATCAAACCTGCATGAAAAAAAGGGCCATGAAGTAGTAAGTAATGATCATTTTAATACTGTATGCATCAGTAAGCTCAGTGGAGACACCACTTACTGATGTTGTCTTCATCTTGATATTTGTACCTGATGAGACTTGCATCTCCAGCAAACCCGAATAACATTGATTTGACACAAATGAGATTTGCTGACAGTTTCTGTCCGATGTTGCAGAAATACCAGCACCTTGTTTGCTTTATTAATCTCCTCTCTCTACACAGTATGGTTTGCAATGGTTTGAATTTGATTGAAATTGAAATTGAGAATTGAGATTTTGAAATTCTACAAATTCCAAATATGTACACTATATACACTATGTTAGATAAACCTGACATATTCTGGGACCATGTCATTTCCAACATAGTCTTATTTAGACATACAAGAGTGTGTTTGTGTGTGTGTATTGTGCTATTTGTTGTGTGTAAAAACACATTCTTTCCATCATAGGCAGCTGTTTCTCTAAAGACAAGATCCACAAACACTGTGTGTGGTTTTATGTCTGTGCATGGCTTAATTCGTGAATCCAAGTAAAATTTTGTTTTAAAAAATAGATCACAAATAAGCACACACACACACACGCACAAAAAACACTTTTTGTAGATGTGATCAATGTGTAAAATTATGTTTCCTTGTTTTCCATTCTAAATACAGCAGTAAAGATGTTTTTAAAGGATGGATGGTTTTAAAATGTCTGAGATACAGCTGCTTCTCGACACCCACACATAAGGTTTACCAGGGCAGAGCTAGTAGGGTGAATTTATCACCAGCTGACTTTTGCCAAAGTGCCTCTTTTAAAGTCAGTAGGCTCTTTAGCATGATTCATTCTACTGTCAGTGTTTGTCTATGGAGACTGCAAAGCTATGTGCTTGATTGTATATACATGTTAGCGAGGAGTTTGACATCCTGTGTCAGATCCTACCTAGAGATTCCTGCACAGTTTTGTAGAGAATAATTTTGACTGTGCCCCTGCACCTTTAGTAATTGTGTACAAGAAACATTTTGATGAATTTAACCATTCCCTCCGCTGAATCTTTTCACTTTATGCCAAATAGGAATGTTCAGTGGTGTAGATAAACCAGCCTGCATCATTAAGTTAGTGATGATGTCCTTCCCCAACACTACAGTTACTAGAAATGTAGCAGCAAATTGCTGTTGGCATGAAACAGTTTGAAATTATTTTAATTATTTATAAAAAATAATTATTTAATTATTTTAATAAAATAAACAAATGCATTGCATTCTTGCCTAGAAACCAGATCATAGGAATTTTTTTCACCTCTGCCGTCATCATGTAGTTCTGAGAGAATACAATAAGTCTCACTTACTTTCTGAAGATTGGCGGAAAAGAGCCATTTATATAAATACAAGTATGTCATACATTGTAAAGCAACTGTAAAAACTGCACCCAGAAACAATCAATCAACAGGAATGAAACTTGATGGGTAGGTTTGACATCATAAGACATGCAAATGATTTAAGTTTCACACGCATATGATGTAAGCAAGGCCGGGCCTTATCGTGTTACCTGACTGACTACATAAGGTCATTTCACATTCTGCATATATTACAACAGCATGGCAAGACAGGAAAGACCCCAGGTGTTAAACTGACCTAGTGTATAGTGTTTGTGAGATTGTAATGTGAATGTCAAAGTGCAGTGGCACCTTAATGTGTTTTAGAGAAACAGACATTATATAACCCATTAAAGTCCATCTACTACAAATTGACTTTAGTAATCAGGTCTGATAGATGAGCATGCATCATTTAATCCAGACTGGGTGACATGCTCTGGCTCGGAAGCCCTATTACTATATCATAATAGTTCTAAACCCTAAGCCCAGCTGATTAGGTTTGGAATTTTTGCTGAGCTTTCTTCATTAACTGGTGTGTTCACTAATTGTTTAAAGGCAAACACTAAAGCGTTCCTTCATGATTAGCTAACTATAATACATACACATGTTCTCTCAAGACTCTTTTCTGTTTAATGCTCCACTTGCAGCAGCTGGCCTGAGACCAGACTTTTTTCTTTTCCCTCTCCATCACGGAATGATTAAGACCAAAGCTCTGGTCGAAATTCCTTCACAGAAACGAGGGTCTCACTTTTAATATCTTCTGATATGTGTCGGGTGTGCAATAAGGTCACATGATGATATTTGCAATAGGGTCTCTGCTGGAGGTTTTATGCTTAGTGACATTTCATTTACATGTGTCATGCTTCTCAAAGTGTGTGTGTGTGCGGGTGGTAGGGTTAGAAGACTAAGTGGCCCCTGTCAGATGCTGCTCTCAATAGCTTTTACCATAGCAAGTAACTTTCATGTTTCCAAGGAAACAAAGGCCCATTATCTATACACAGCGTATTCAGCTAATTCATACAGAATGGCACTTTATTCCACTCTGTTGATTTGGACTCAGTACTCAGGTCTGTTAATGGTGTTTAAGTGGAGCTCTCCGATAGGCCCTCTTACAGGTGCTAATAAAGCACCTCTCTGTTAATCTCTCTGGTTTAGATTCAGACACCATAAGTGCTTGTTGTGAACAATAACAGAAATACGTGTGCTTTATTGGTTTATTCTGGAAAGGTAACCTCCTGCAGAGTAGGTGTGCATGTGTGTGGTGCCACAGAATGCAAAAACAGGCTCTTTTTCACTTTGTATAGTCACCTTATGACTAATTTGATTAGCTATGCTCTGAATTGCTAACACCATGATGATCTCACAGAAGCAACATGTTCATATACCCACAGACAAGGACATAAAAAGAACATCCATGTAATCATTTTCATTGTCATTCTATTTTGTTAGCTATGCTGACCTTAGTTCTTTGTGGCTGGCTGGTGGCTGATGCTGCCTATACTAGGGCTTTGTGCTTTTGTCAATACAGATTTCCATTCTAAGGAACCTTTAAGCATGCCTGCATCGACACAGGTAAGGGTTTATGGGTAAATCAAGTTTTGCTCATATTTATATGGAGAAAAAGTAATGTTATCAAAAACACTTAAACACAAATCCAGTACAAAATGCACATGCGTGTTTGTATATACGCAGACACAGAAGACAGGCCTGGGACTCCTTTACATAATATAACATGAAGAGACTTTGGCAGGTGGGCCACTAATGAATGGAATACAGGTATTAAAGGGCATAACTCTTCTCTCATTTGTCTCTATTGGTAGTCCTCCTATTCCAACAGCCTCGGCAGCAGACGTGATTAAACGATCTGTCTGCACTGATCACATCAAACCTAATCAGCTGGGCTCAGGCTTTAGGGCTACTATGATGTGGTAATAGGGCTTCTGAGCCAGAGCACCCAGTCGGGATTAAACAATTTACACTCATCTATCAGACCTGATAAGTCAATCTGTAGTAGATGGACTTTAATGGGTTATGTAATGTGTGTTTCTCTTAAACACATTTTGTCAAATGTGGTGATTAAGCTTCTTAACCGCCGCTGCACTGTATATGTATATATTGTCACAGCAACTTACTATTTATCTGTAGATGATTACATAATACTGTAATACATGCAGAATGTGTTTTGCAGAGTTAATATGTTGTGGTTGTATGATTTTCAATTAAATCAACTGTTTAAATAATTTTAATATTATAATCATAGTATTGTTCTTGTTTGTATTGTGAGCCCCGACTTCTTTGAAAGAAGTTAATCTGATGTGTTAGGTCTTCTGTCCAACCCGTGAGGTCCTACCCAATGGAAGTGTTGGTTTGGCTTGTATCTACAAATATTTGGGATTGGGCAAATTTCCGTTGGACGTCTTAGAAATTAAAACCTTCTCCCTTATTTTCAACCAAAATCGCTACAGTACTTGCAAAGTATAAATACAACAGTAATGATGATAAAATGATGTAAGTTATTTTATTTCATAGAAATCACTACGCCCTCTCCCAAAGCTTAGAAAGCACTTAGGGGTCCACACTGGTGCAATTGTACTGCGCTCAGTAATGATCAGGACTAACAATGGCATACACACCACAACCTGATCAATGGTCAAGGTCTGTTTTCTTGCTGCAGGTATACCCAAATGACCACACACACACACACACACACACACAGAAATGTGAACCAGTGTTCGTACGTGTGGTGTGTACGAGAGTGAGAGAGAGGGACAGGCGGAGAGAGAAGTGTTGTTTAAGCATTATTGTGGCTGACTCAGATCAGACGAGCAGATATTTGGCATTGCAGTATTGGGCTGTCACTGTATTGATTTAAAAACAATTACACACTGCTTAGCTGTTCCTCTCTTGATGTGTTTGCTGTAGTCATCTGGCCTTCCTGTACCACCCATCAATTGCATATTATGTGTGAGGGTTCCTCTGACACACATGGATAGAAGAATCTACTAGTTTGCATGTTCTCTTTGATACTTAGCAGATGTTATGAGGTGTTTACCAGCAAGCACAGAGCGCAGTTGAGCCCTGGCAGTAATGAAGGAAGATCCCTCCATTTTTTTAAAAATTCTTTTACCAACAACTTTCCGTTACTATCCAGTGATTATCTGTTAACTGACAAACTTACAATCACTGACAGCACCAACTAGCACTGTGTTTAGAGTCTTTAGGCTTTATTATATAAAATCTGCAACCCAATGTAACAGCTAATACACTAATGTAATGTATTCTACTCACTGACAGTCACCACAGTTCAGTATCATGTACCATGTGGCTAAATATCCGAAAACTGATTGTGTTGTAAAAATTTTTTGTTGTAAATTTGAGTGATTTTGTGTTTATGACTGACTGTGTATTAGTTTATTAGTTTGTGTATGTATTAGTTTAATAGTTTATTAGCCTATTGTTTATCAGCCAGTATAAAGTGATCTAGTTAGCCCTGTTCAGTAAATCGACCATTGCGTCCGTTGCTGACTACTGATAGATACCCAGAAGCCTCTTTTTCTGTCTTTTTAGCTATTTTCCTTAAATTGGTTAAGCCACGAGGCAGTGCTGAATCATGTGATTGATTCTCTGTTTGATTGTTTAACTGGTTTGTGTGTATATAATTTGTTGTTCAATAGCCCATCAGTAATGGTGAATAACGCCTACAGCAGTTGTTGATTAAATATCAGTGCAGTGTGGACCCTTCAGTGTTGCATTGAGTCTGATAGAACATGATTCCCTCTGAAAATGTTATCAGCCTGACATAAACAGACGTCCATTTATCAGTTTCCGTGGAGCTTTAGCGGCACAGCAGACAATAGCATACTGTACAGTGTGCTGTTGCAATCCACTTGAGTGTCCTGCTGATTGACTGTGTTTAGCGCCTGTAGAGCTCAATCAGTCCCTATTGTTCTATACAGACTTCTGTCTCTCTCACACACACACACATTTATTGCCAGCCTTTATGTGAGGTGTTGTATGGAATAGTCTCTCAGCTGTCTCTCTCTGTACTTTAGCACTGTCCTCAACTTTTAATAGTGGCTGAGAAAATGTAATACTCAAAATTGCAATTATAAATTGGGAATTATTTAGGAATTGTGTTTGACTAATCTTTAGTCAAATCAATAAATAAACAGATTGTGAGGCTAGATTTAAACCCGCCTTTTTACTCACAAAATAACTGCTCAGCCTCTCTGTCTGCTTGCATGCATGTCTCTCTCTCTCTCTCTCTCTCTCTCCTCCCTCTGTCTCTCTCTCCTCGAGGACATGGCTTTGAGAGAGGCCTGTGGTGATAAATGTGCTTCTGACAGACCTCCTCGTGCTAATAAAACAGCAGGCTGTGCTCTGGTCATTAGTCTCTGCTCTGTAAATAACAGCCCTGCCACACAGCTACAGCCTGTATTTGTGTGCTGAGGAATCATTGGTGTAAACGAATTTACATAAAATTAAAAAGAGTAGATTGCTCCCAGCTCATTGTCTGGCGCCACATGTCGTTACACTGACTGTGTGATCTGTGATGTAGATGATGATTAGTATGGCTGGTCAAAGAGACAATACTTTCCCATTTAAGGATGATCTTAGTTTAAACACTAGCTAGTTTGTCAACAAGTATAAGCCAGTGGCATAGGCGGAAATACATTTCTGGGTGGGCCTGTGAAAAAGAGCATGGGCTAGTTTGGTGGATACAATTCAGGTGAAGCCAATCATTCTCTGAGTAGAGGTCCTGGTCCGTTTGGTACCACTTGTGCTGCACACAGAGGAATTTGTCTTCCGCATTTAATCCATCACCTACATACATACACACTAGTGAACACAAATAACCTGCCTTAATGTAATGGAAAAAGCTTCTCATGGCCTTAATGATTAGGGCCCTGCTAAATAAAAAAAACTCCAAAATTAATTCCAAATTAATTTGGAAATAGTTACAGGCTTTGAGATGAAGGGATATTGAGTGTCTGGTTGCTGAAAATGTACATGACACTGGATATGAATGCTGAGTCATGTTAAGGGTTTCTTAGGGATTGGGATCCATGGTCAGCATAGCTGTGTTTTGTGCTATCTGGCAACCCTCAAACATGCACATGTCCACATTCACAGTGGGTTCAAGTTCTTGTCTTATGGCAAAACTGGCAGTCTGCATGGTTGTGTGGCAGCGCCTCTCTAACCACATTAATTCATTTAAGACAGTGATTCATGACTGATCTGGAGCAGCCTCCGTGGGGAGTGCTAACATCTGCCCAGAATGGTATGATAGTACTATTTTACTGTGCAAGGAACTAGATGAGGTAAACAGATGATCTTCACGTCTGTATTTCTGTATTTCAACATCTCATACTTCAATACCATCAGTCAGTTTCCATTTTACTCTACTCGTTTGTGTGATTGCACAGTTAAAATGCAAATCCTTCAGAGATCTGGGCATATTGCATATGCATTGTTTGACTTGGGGGAATCAGGATCAGATTCTCCGTCTCTTTCTTCTCCATCTTGACTTTGGGCTTTGTTTCCTACCTCATTGTAGACAAGATGCCAAAAATCAAGACTAGTAAACAGCTTTAGGTCACATGAGTGTCTTTATTCACTCCTGTAATTTAGCGCTAATCTCTCTGGCCAGCCTACACAGCTGAGCTCATTTTCTGCTGAAGACCATGCTGCAATTTTGTCACGCTTGGTGTTGTGCAGGCAGATTAAAACACATGAGCGAAACTCATGATCCATTGGTACACTGCCCAGAACCCTGCAAAACTCCATGGCCCCTGTGTACAGCTCGATTACGCTCAGTAAATACTCGGAGTAAAACCCTTTTAGTTCTTTATTGGCCAACAACTACTTAAAAGTAACTTTGAAAGACTACTGTATACAGCTGGTAGTTTAAAGGATCATCAGTGTGTAACATTTAGGGGTACCTGTTGGCAGAGATGGTATACAGTCTGCATAACTGTTTTCATTAGTGTATAATCTAAAAAGAGAAGGAGGCCAAGAGGGACTGCCATGTTGCTATAATGGCCCATAACAGACGAAGCACACACTGGCTGCAGAAAGTGTCTCTTACGTTTTTACACTGATGCATCAACTTAAATGTGGAGCTAAGACGACTCTGTCAGAATATCCTACTATAGTGCATATGTATCAGTAGCTCAGTGCTTAAAACTACAGGTTGAATATTTTGATAGCGCAAATCTGCTGCTCTGAAATGTCACAGACAGTAAAACTATCCTGCTGAAGTCAACTTTATAATCTTCAGATCCTTTATATGCTTCAGATCCAGTTCCACCTTATATGGTGCAGTTGTTATTATAGTGCCTCAGGCGCCCTGGATATTATCACGGTGCCATTTAAGGGGAAACAGGACATTTTAAAACATTGGATCCAAATGTTTCCAGCATTAAAAGATTAATTAGAATGTTTGACATTAAAAACAGAATAAAGTTATTTATAAGATAGCTATAGCATGTAACTCACTCAGATTCTCCTTCTCTTTTCTTTGCTAGGAAAACTGTGCTGGTTAACCATTGTGTTTTGTGAGACATTTGAGAAACAAAATATTACACCAATTATTTATAATAACAACAATCCCACAAGACATAGCAAAGGAGGGTGAATTCTCGCTGTCAAGGAAATGAAAACATGAAGATGTAAAACATAATCAGAACAGGTGTTGAGGCAGTGGAAAAAATAATAATGGTGAGTTTACTTTAGGGATGAAAGGGGTGTGGGAGTTCAGCACTCAATCACACCACTGTGTCTTGGTGCTGTATAGTTTAAAGATTACCTGCTGTTTTTTAATAGTCAACTTCTCCTGGACGGCTTAAATTGTAAGTAAAATTAACATTTTAAGTTTACAATTTTTCAGTCATTTGTTCCATTGAAATAAAAAAAATGACCTAAATCGTAATGGAGTGACTGCTGTCCGAGTTACACAACCTGTCCCTGCCTAGTAAGAACTAGCATGATGACCTCCACTGTGCATTTCTAGTTTTCCTTCAGATTATTAGTAGAATTCTACTGTAATTATCATCATGTTTGCATTTTTGTATGCATAACACATTTTAGAAACAGTTCTATTCTGAACTCCCGTACATTGGTCTGGACTTCACATGGTGACTTCCTTAATGCAATCGTGTTGGCCACAGTTATTTGAACCAGAGTCCAGTAAGAGGTAGCAGTTAATTTTTTTCATTTTATTGTAAGGGTTTAACAATTTTACCCTGAACTATTTACAGCAAATGTCAACTATCAGAATTCCAAGAAAAGAGCAGCTCAGATAAGGAGAGATTCTATTAGCTGGTAATTATGGTTAATGTAAGATTGTAACTCCAGATGTTTTGCTTGCTTTATTTGCTGGGTCTGGTTGGAATAATTATATGTTGGTAAATCAAAGGAATTTGTACAGCAGGCAAAATCACACAACCACAACTGGAAAGGAACTGCAAAGGCTGATGGCCTGCTCTTATTACCCCTCTCCTCTCCTTCGGTCAGCAACAGCTCTTCCATTCTCTATGTCACATTCTTTCCAATCTCTCACCTCTTTTATTCCCTCCCAGTCCTTTCTATCTACATTGCGGGTAAATTGTTGTGGTGCATCATTAAAAGACATTTTTATTTATTTATTTATTTATTTTAGTTATTTGCAGCCAATTTGTGTCTGGCACCCTTGAAGCCTGAATTGGAAAAAGATGGTGGTAACAGACGGTGTAATCTGTGACCAGCCATAAAGGGAAAGCGGAGATTTCATTTTCGTTTTTCCCACTTCGCCCAATGTGAATGAGTTATTGTCCAAATATGCTGAATACTAAACAGGGAGATGCGCTGCTGCCCAGCCCGGTTGCCTGAGATGATGTTTTTGATCTCTGTTCTCTTGGTTGGGATCTTTCTAGTGAATTTACAAAGAATAAGCTATTTTAATAAGGTTTAAGAATAGCAGTGCATGTGCAACCAAAGAAAGACTTTAAGCTACACGAGTCATGCATCTAATTAGCGCTGCTTGTCATGAATGCACTGCTTCTAATTAGAGCAATAAGCAAATGTATTGAGCATGATGGTGATGTGTTTGTGTGCTTCTGTATGAATGTAAGCAGTGAATTCAGGTAATTGCATCATAAGCCACCATGCACAGTTAACTTTGAATTGTATTACCTCAAGGTGCCAAAACGTTTTGGTTCGGTTAGTCAGAATCTCATCTGGCTGGTGAGCCAAGGGGCAGGAAAACCCATATGCAATTTGCTTACAACCCTAACAGCTGCAAACCTTAGAATAGCCTAGCAAATATCTTTCCAAGCAGCATCATAAAAGCCCTCGTATTACCACATTAGTTTCTGGTTTGAAGGTAATGAGTCCAAGTAATTTATTGACCTATCAAGATGCAAAATGCATTCACTGTACAGTCAGTTAGGATAAATATAGAGCAAGCAACAGCCATTTTCCAAGATGGAGCAGAAGGCTAACTCCTGCTAATGCCATAGACCTGCTTTTTAACCTTTACGATGTTAATCCCTAAACCCTGACATCTGGCTCATTTGAGTGAGGACATGATTATTAATTGTACCCTAAAAGCGGTAAATGAGTCCTTGCATCTACTAATCCACTTTTTTCTTTTAAGCTAATTAGACTGTATGTTAAGCTAGGCTAGTTGGCCTGAGCCTCACTGAACACCAGTCTGGGGCCCTCACACTGTGTAAATCACATTGGCTTTATGCCCCATTCTTGAACCTAAGCACAATCAGCTGCAATCCCACTTTAAAAGCTATTCATCACAATGACAAGAGCTAATGGTTTAGCGCTACGGCATGCAGTACTGAGCTTGTGGCACATATACACATTCACATACACGTTTAAATCTGTCCTGTGTCTTTCAAATGATTAATGGCAATCAATATTCAATTATCAAGCTTAAGATGCTGCTGTTATGAGCACAAATTAGACATTCTTAAGAGCTGCTTAAGGACCCTTTTCTTAGATAGTGAGGACACGTCTGGTCATATTAGGTTAGCAGTTCTAGAAAGTTTAACCAGTGTAACTGCTGCAGACAGTGTGATTAACACTAACGCGAATAACTAGGCCTAAGTGTAATTAGCAACACTGTTGTAAGTGCTGATTCTGGATCTGCAGTAAATTGATATATACATTTTCTCTTGCCGCCCCCAGCAGTGCATGCTATTTTATAATGACTCCAGAGTGGAACAGTACGTTTTGCACCCTTAAGCACTATCTGGATTAAGTGCATGTGCTGTGTGTTAATGAGCGTGAGTGGTCCAGTCTGTCATTGCTCACTGGGTGCAACTTTTGCATAGAGGTCATGTGTTCTTTCACATCAGCATGGACTCTCTGAAATGCTGTCTGTACGGTCCAGTGTTTCAGTTTCTTTTCTACTTGAGCAGTCACCCTGTACATCTACAACTCTAGCCTAAATACCAATACCAAATACCACCTAAATACCAATATATGCACATGTTTATTTAGTGTTGTAACAATCTGCTGATACCTGCTGATATCTGCGCCCCTTGTACATCTGTCTGTCTGTCTACAGTGACGTCACACATATTTTTAACAAAGAATGTACCTAATATTCGGCGACTCAAGGTTTTTCCAAATTCCAATGTGCCACATTCTGTTTTTTAGCCAAAAAGAAAAAAACGTTGAGAATTTTGGCGGCAAAATACATGGAAATTACACATTAAACAATTAAATACTGAAACTCACCTCTTATTTTTTCAAGTTGTTGTACCAAAACAAGCATTCAGAAGCTCCTGTGGGTTAACAGAGGTGCCAATCCACATTCATATGCTTGACACATTTGAACGACAGGTCAATTTTCGTCCAATGAAAAAACACCTTTGCTCAGCTTTAGACTGAACGCAAGATCAGTCCATCAGCCAAAACACATAATTTTGTCCAGGTCTTTAAAAAAGCACAACCTTACAGTCATTTATTATGGTATTTAATATCGCTCTGCAAGCTAAATTAAGGTTTTTTGTAGTTCTCGGTCAGATTTCTTTTTTAACATGTCTGCCACCTGTAAAATATCATCAGCATTATTACATTAATTCTTATTAAGTAAAATGGTAAATTAAAAAATATATATTGTTTTGTTTTTCAGGCCAAGCACTGTGCAGTCGATTTCGTTTTTAGTCAGGAACACCATTTGGTGCATCACTTATTCTTACCTTGCCATCTGTTGAGTAGACAGGCCTCTGGATCACTGAAGAATGTCCAGAAATATTCTGCATCTGTGTAGTCATAGATACGAACCCTCAGTGGACACGCAGGTGCTTTTGACTGTGAAATTCCATTATGTTTTCAGCTGCTTCAATTGCTTCAGTTATTGTTCATTCCGGCACCTTTACCTTATTCATGGTAAATCTCAAGTGGCTGCTTTGAGGTTCATAGTGCAATCACAGTGCTTCTCCATCTAAAACGTCACACAAGTGTGTTTGTGTGATGTGCCTGCTGTGTTTCACTCTCTTTGTTTGGGCCGCATGGAAAGTCTGACATTATGGGGACTTGTTGCTGGTCACTATAAGAAAACATGCCTTACACAAAATGCAACATTAGTGCTTGAAGATTTTCTCTGTGTAACTGAGCCAGGGATTAATGTACAGTGCAGTGAAAATACATTTGCTCCCTTACAGATTTCTTTTTTTTCTGCACATTTGTCACTTCAGTGTTTCAGATGATCAAACTGATTTAAATGTCAGACGAAGATACCCTGAGTAAATACAAAATTCCGTTTTAATGATGATTTCATTTATTAAGAGAATAAAGCTATGTAAACCAGCCTGGTCCTGTGTGAAAAAGTAATTGCCCCTCAAACCTATTAACTGCTTGTTACACCCTTGGGAGCAACTACTCCAATTAACTGGCTGCGGTAACTCACAATGAGCCTTTCAATTCTCTGTGGAGGAATTTTTTGGACCACTCCTCTTTCAAGCATGAAAGGCCTGTTTAAGTTCATGCCACAGTGTCTCAATTGGATTTAAGTGTAGACTTTGACTAGGCCACTCCAAAACCTTCATTTAGTTGTTTTTGAGCCATTCAGAGGTGGACTTGCTGGTGTGCTTCTGATCATTGTCCTGCTGCAGAACCTAAGTACGTTTGAGCTTAAGGTCATGAACTGCTGGCCAGACATTCAGGATTTCTCCTTCAGGATTTCCTCTGGTTCCATCAATTACATCAAGTTGTCAAGGTAGTGAAGCAGCAAAGCAGTCCCAGACCATCACACTACCATCACCATGTTTGACTGGCAATATGATGTTCTTAATTTTATTTTTTATTTTTCGTTTTACGCCAAATGTCTTTTGTGACCTGAATGAGTCGACAGTGTGCTCTTTGAGTAATTGGGTACTTTTTCATATAGGACCAGGTTGGGAATTTGAGAAGTTTTTTCCCTTAATGAATGAAATCAACATTGAAAAACTGCATTTTGTATTTATTCAGGTCATCTTTGTCTGATCATTTGGGACGTTTAAGTGTGACAAATGTGCAGAAACTAAAGAAATCTGGCCATACTCTGCAAATACTTTTTCACAATCCTTTAGGTTTTAGGTCAGTTGAAAACAGTCCATAAGGCTAGTTATACAAGCATATGTGTGTAGGTGCACTGTGCAAGCATGGCACGGCTGCCCGGTTTATTGAAATTCTCCCCTGTTTGTTCTGGTAATTGCTCTTTTCCCGCTTTCATTCTTATTCATATCCTCTCCCTGACTGCTGCTGTAATTCTCTCGCCCCTCTCCCCCTTCCCATCTTCCTCCTCGGAAATCGAAATAGATGGTGAAGGTGCAGCCATGAGGTGTTCTGTGAATTGCCTATGTAGATAACTGTGCTACTGCAGTGAATAGCAATGCACTTGGCTGTCTCAGGTGAGAAAGGGTTTGAGCAGCGGAGATCGAAACTCTCTGTTGAAGGCGCACTATAAGCCTGACTAATAAGATTCATGGATCTGAGGTGAAGAGTGCTCCCAGATTTAAAGGCGCAGACGTGGTAACTGACCCTGCGCCGCCAAAATAAATTGATTTCCAGTTTGAGGTATTTTAAATGTTGTATGTTATCAGTTTAATTTCAGCCAGCACAGTTGCAGCTGTAACGTCTTCATCCCAGGTTCTGTATTTGCTGAAGTGATCTCCTCATATCTCTACTGCCCTCAATGCCTTATGGCATGTTTATGAATAAGTGGGTTAGAGGGAAGCAAATGTGTGTGTGTGTGTGTGTGTGTGTGTGTGTGAGAGAGAGTGTGAGTGTGTGTATGTGTGTGGGGTGATGGAGAGTTCATTTCAGGATTATTTCCGTTTTAGGCTAGGGGCGTTGAGAGGCAGAATATGGGCCTGGGCTTCAGGGAAACTAGGCCATTTTGTTAATGAAGAGACAAAAGACAACAGGAGCTTTAATACAGCTGATTTAAGCTCATTCCAACTGCTGATCACCATACGTGACCTAACAGACCAAAAACACTTTCAGATCAATGAGGATTCACTGCCAGCAGCTTCCACCAGTGGCAGGAAGTTTTTTTCTAATAGTTGACTGAAAAGGGCTTTCATAGAGTTAATTTATTTTAATATGAGTTCAGGTTGTGCTTTACCTAACCTAGCTGTCATTTAAATCTAATCGAAATTCAGTTGTAGCAGTTTGGTAAATTCATAACTTCATGGAATTTGTATTACAGCTGTAGTAATCATATCAATTAGTAATATGACGTTGTTAAACATGGTAAGATTGCCTTCAAATTAATGTCAAAAGCCTAGTAGTTTTTCTAGTTAGTCTTCTTTAGTGTTATGATGTCATCAAATGTTTCAGTGGTAGTATATGTACAAATTTAGTAACACTGAGACATTATCAAATTTGTATTTTGGTTGTAGCATTCATGTAAGTTTTAATATTCTGATAGCCTTAAATCTGTATTTACACTGATGATTATAGGGAAGGAAGATCCCAGGAACAATAAATGATGATGTATTTAGACTGATATGTTCCATATTTATTGAGCTTTACATACAGAAGTAGTGTCTCTCAGTATGAGGTCGCGTGTTTGCTAACCCAACATGCCTTGGCATGGAGTTGTAGAGGTTCCTAATGGTGTCCTGTCATAATCCATCCCATGCAGCTTTAATATTCTTAAACAGTTTCTGCAGATTGTGCACTAGGGGTGGAGGTGGAGTGACACCAGGTCTTCTAGCTGTCCATCTTGGTGCTGACCACAGTGCCTCCACACACAGATTCGTGGGTCGTCTCCACCAAGACAAAAAGACTCGTCACTGAAGAAGACCCGGTGCCATTCTAATGGCAAGATTTTTATGTCATCAGATATATTTCACTTCGGTTATATTTATATATTTATTTATTTAACTAACAGTTATATTAGGTACACTAAGTGCATGGTTAGTATATACAGATAGCACACTTTTAGCACATTAATTATAAGTTCAAGGAAAGTGTACTAAGTACACTTACATTAAGTTACTTCAGTACAGATATTTTACTCCTGGGATATCCAGAAAAGTGTCTGTGAGATGGATATATCTGTTACGTTCAGTGTAGCCAGGAATGGGCTAAACCTATTATAACCAATTCATTTAATTCATTTCTTCATAGAATGTGTGTGTGTGTGCATGTGTGTGAGTGTGTGTGTGTTTGTGTGTGTGTGTTTAAAGATCAGAGAGAAAGGCACAAATAAAATAAGAGGCTGTTTAAATCAAATTGACCACCCGTGTCTCACAGACATGTGGTTTCGTCTATGCGATTGTTTCCATACAGTACAAAGCATATTAATTGTGTGTGGTATTGGCCATGAACTCTTCTCTTCTATTCCCACTGCATATAATTAACTGCTTTAGCTCACTTGAACCCCTTCAAAACAGCAGCAGCAGCTGCTTTCAGCTTCAGTTCATTCACTCACAGTTAAAAATGCAGCTGACTCTTATCACTACACAGCTACAGCACATTTAGGCCATACTGTCTGACCTGTGGCCTGTTAGGACTGTTTCTGGCAGGCCTATATGTTGAAGTATTTTCTGTGTCTGTTTAAAATAAGTTATAAATGATCGGTTAGTTCAAATATAGCGGTTTGGAGAAAGAAGACTGGGGAAAAAGGAGCAGGAGCAATGCTTATTAAGATGTCAGTGGGTAATCACCTATCAGTGGACGCTAGAGGAGGCTTTGGGACAGACAGTGGGATCATTAATGAGGGACTTCTGGTTGCAGCTCTTTCAGAGCACAGCCAGTATCTTGCATTCTTGCTGTGTCAGGATCATTAGTGAGAGGCTCTGGTTGGACCTGTTTCTCAGAACTTAGCCAGTTTTTCTGATTCCCCCTGTGCGAACCCCCATAGTGCACCAGCCCACCACAGGCTCACAACCTGCCAAAAGTGTTCTGACTCTATCCTACCCACTCTATCCACTTTCTTATGTCGTTCATATCTTATAACTTCATACAACAATTTGGCCATGACATTAGCTCCTTACTTACATCAGCATCAGCAGAAATCACATTCCTGCTTGAGCCTTTTCAGCAGCTGGCATCAGTAAGACTCGCTGTGCAGAAAGAACAAGGACATGGACAAAAGCAAAGCTCCCATCCCATCCAACCAGAATTTCTATACATGTGAACAGCCAATGCAGAATTCACATTCGGTATGCCTTCATTTGTGATTTTATTCCATCATCTCTCTCCCCCTTGATCTTTTCTCAAAAAAGAAGATGGCCATAGACTAAGAAGAATGGAGAGAGTGGAAAAGTGTAAGTGACATCACCCTGCAGGGTCTGCTCATTAGCACTGCTGGAGCTCTAAACCTAGGGGACTGTAAGCACAGCCAGTAAGCTTAGTGTGAAGAATAGTCAAGACCTTATCATCTGTAGTTTTAGAGGGCCAGTCCGCTACATTTATTAGTGTATTTGTGTTATTAAACAATTATGTATGCTTTTATTAGCCGAGCCGTATTGTGCCTCATTAAAAAAAAGAAAAGAAAAAAACACAGGGCTAAAAGAATCCACATGAATGTGTGAAGCTGCACTGCTGTAATAGGTGTATTATATACATATATATGAAATTGTATGCATCATATATATTGCACACAACACAAGTTTGTGCAACCCTTTCCTAGAAGAAACAATAAAGAACAAAAAGAGCAGTGGTATACAATATAGGTATTGACATATGGACAGTGCAATCAATGGGAGAATGGGAATAAACTACAGAAACAGTTATAAATACAAATATAAAATAAGATAACACAGAAAAATGCAGATATCACATAGAAGACCACATACATTACTAGAATAAACAGACTAAGAGTTACAGAAAAGCTGTAACAGCAATCAGTAACAGTGAGCAGAGTACTAGAACAGTATGTACATGTGTTAATCAAAATTAACAGAGCGGGTTACAGAAGAGCTATTAACCACATGTTATAACGATGAAAATACATATACATATATGAAATATGCAATGTACTAGACATATGTAGGAGCAGCCTTGGTGAATATTACACTAATAAACATATTAAGAGATTAATAATAATAATAATAATAATAAGAGGACAAGAGATGTATGTCTATATACATTAATGGGAATGTTCAAGACATTAGTATCAGCAGCAGGTCAGTTAAAAGCAACATGGTGAATTTGTTCAAATGCATGTGTATGTAGAATTTTAAATAAACATGTAATTTGAATGGGAATGTACTAACCTTTGCCTGCTGTTTTATATTGTGTTATTTTGAAACATTTCTATATCATAAAGTGAGGAAAAAAATATATTATGGCCCTTTAAATGGTTAAAACGTCTGAGAAGCCTAGGGCCAGGGTTTCCTCTGCAGTCCTGAGGGTTGTCAGAACTTTATGTAAAGACTGAAGAATGTACTTATGATGCACCGATGCAGAAAAGAACTGGAATAACTGCATGTCTCAAGCATGACTGAAATAATGGTGCCAATTATGAAGTTCAGGAGCATTCATCTGTGAATATGTCTAATCAGTCCACCTTCAATTTCTCCCCTCCCACCTTATTATAGCTCGTGGTAAAAATGTTTTGCTTGGCTCTGTCATGAATAGGTCAGGAAATAGACCCTAAAATATTTACAGGCTAAAAAATGCCTATAATCTGCTGCTGTTGTGTAGCATGGTTTCACACTCTAATAAACAGGTGTGTAGGTGTGTGTTTGATGGAGGTGGGGTAAGTGATTAAGTGTGACTACAAACTATATGTAAAAGTAGGAAGTATCCAAAAACAAGCAGTTTACTTTCACTACTTTTACCACTTTAAATTAGAAATGGGTGGTCCACATCCAGTTCACCAGTTCACATCAAAGCGTGCATAAGCGTTATGCTCACACAGCTTTAACAAAATTATATATTCCCTGTGGCTTCACAACCTCTTAAAACTAACCATGTAAGAGTTAGCCAAGCAACAATAACTTAGCTAACACGCTAGTTAGCTGTCTGTTGTTGCTTTCTTCTTCATACAGCCGGCCATGCCAGTATTATGTGTGCATTTTAGAAACCTTACTTTCAGCTAAGACCTTGTAGCATAAAAGCTGGAAAAAGTTTTCAGTGAACAGACACTACAACACTTCTTTGAAAAATAGCAGTGTGTTTATAGTTAACTAAAAGTAATACTCTACTAAAACTAGCACTGAGATGTGCTGTAAATCCAAACGACAACGTCTAAATAACCACAATGTACCTGTATCCCGTCTGTGTTCGCCTTGTCACTGCTGCTGTTAGCGATGCTCTGATATCTGTAATGCTTTTTGACGACGCTTTCCTAAAAAGCACTAGATGAATAAAACTTGAGCTGAATTGAATTTGCTTGAATTCCCAGACATGCCATGGAACACTTTTAGGCAGTAAGTTTGCTGGATGACTTAATAAAGTGCTGTGAAAAAGTATTTACAGATTTTTGTTTGTTTGTTTGTTTGTTTTTGCACATTTGTTGCTCAGATGCGTTAGGTTATCAAACACATTTGAATATCAGACAAAGACAACCTAAGTAAATACAAAATGCAGTTTTTCAATGATGATTTCATTTTTGTTATGGAAAAAATGATATCCAAACCAAACTGGCCCTATGTGCAAAAAATATATAGCACTGTATAACATTCAACATTAGCATCATGCAAAGTTGTGTAAAGTTTTCACTGTGTGTCCAATAACTAATGATATCCCAATAATAGATTATAAATACAATATAATACAAGTTTTACAGTGCAAGTACACATTTGATACATTTGATCACTGGCTATTAATGTAACATTAATGTTTTACTGAATTACCTACGCTATGAAATTTAAGGTTGACACCTTAAATAATATATAGGAAGTACCTTAAGTGCGTTTCAGGGATAATCCAAGTAATGTAAAGGCTCTGATATCAGATTAAGTTTGTGCACATTCTCTGACACTTTTAATCTACAAGCACCTAATCCCATCTAATGTGTGTGTCTGCATGTCAGTGTGCTGGCTTGCGTCAAACATCTTTTTATTAATATCAGTAAAGCAGGAAATTGCCCCACGTTTAGCTGGAAGCTGTTTCTAACTGTGGAATGATTAGAGTTCATATCTCTCCCTACAACTCCTCTATCTCAGGGACGGTTAGCTCCACCTATTTCAAAATCAATCAGTCAAAAACATGAATAGAATCGCCCTCTTCATAAAATCAAAACACTGTTTAGCTAATAGCGCTGCTTCCTCACCATGCATGTCAGTAGATGAGTCATATCTGGTTTCCTGTTTAGCAGCAATGTTGAGGATATTTCCTCAATTAAACTACCAGCCAATCAGACCATTAGCCACCTGATCTCTGAGCAGTTTAATGGCTCTTAACTGAGTTAATGAAGCTGGCATCAGTTCAAACAGAGTTCACATAGATTTAGAGTGGGTTCCTGATGGTGGGGGCACAGATTATTTACAATAATATTACTGAGCTTTTGTTTGATATATAGAGACCTTACTCATGATTACCTAATGCTTAAAGCTTAAAAACATATTAAAAGATGCTAATAGTGGGTTCTTTGCCTCACTAAATTGTGCAGGCATATACCCTTCTAGAATTGAAGGCAAGCCTGTGCTACCCTTGTGAGCAGGTTTGTAAGCCTTTTGATTACTTAGCTAATTCATATTTGGGATTCATATAGAGTAAGCATTTGGTTTCACTCTAGGGTTGGATGCTGCACTGCACTGAGGACTGTGCCTGGAGTATGTAGGAATAATGAAGCCATTTTTAACCAGTATACTAGTAGTGAGCATATAGCTCCCAAACGGATCTTAATTCAGCTGTATCATTCATTCAGCAGGTATATATTGTTGTAAGTATTTTATGTCTATTGGCAGAGGTGAAATTTGCATACACAAAAGAAACATAAAGCAGAAACAAGCGTTTCTTTATTCAGTAGTTGAGACATTATTTGTAACTGAGACAGTCAGAAACCATACAGTGTTTGTGTGAGATGAATCTTTTTGTAACCCTTAATATACACTGATGCTGTGGACTGCTGAAACCTCTCAGAGCTAATTAGAAATCTACTCCTCTACAAACTGCTGTCATCTAAGTTCAGTCACAGCACACTAACATGAAACCTTATAAGTCAGTAGAGATTTTCATGAGGCAGCACAGAAGTGTTCCTTAGTTAGAGTTGTTCCATTGACCCCTATTTATGGTTATTATTTGTAAGGTATTTCCACAGAAGATTTCTCAGATTATTTGACTGACTTTGGCATGATAAACTCAGTATTGCATTTGATCATTCTTTAGTGATTACTTGCTCCCTTCTAAGGAATAAGTCTAAGGAAACAGGAAATTAAAAAGGGATTTTGTTACAAAGAAGAGCTTCTTTGTACCATTATCCCTTTTTAATTTCCTGCTTATTTATTATTTCATTTTTTTACATTAAATTTTCTATTTGTTGTGTTTTCTGGTAAACAAAGCATGATTTCTAAACTTCCACACATTTACTCACTCATCTTCTAACCCACCTAATCCTACCGGGTTGCAGGAGCCTACCTCAGCTCTCAGAGGGTGGAAGGCAGGATGCACCCTAGACAGGCTGCCAGGCCTGACCACAGACAGACATACACATTCACACCGGGTCGGGGGCAGGGGGCCGGGCAATCTAGCATCTCTACTTCACCTTTGGACTTCAGGCTTTGGACTGTGGGAGGTTACCCACACAGACACTGGGAGAACATGCAAACTCCATACAGAAGGCTCTTCTTGCTGTGAGGTGACAGCGTTACCCACTGCACCCACCCTGTATGCGTAGCTAACATATCTAAACTCAAACAAATTATACTGTTATACAAATTTCTCATCTTATGCTTATGGTGTTTCATTTTACGGAAAAACTCTCTACTCAGAGAATGATTATCCGCACCTAAATTAATTTAGGGTTTCTTAGTCACGCCATTTACGCCAATACTGAAGAGGATCAGCAGTTTATCACCATGGTAAGCATGGTGGTGATTCTATGCCATAAAAATGAGTGAAAATGTTACTGGCCTAACCATAAAAGAATAAAACACATTTTCAAATGGAACAGTGCAAGCCATACAACAAGCCATGTACAAACAAATATTGTTCTTGGGGGATATAGGCATTTAAACATTGCTGTGTTTTTAAGCAACAACAGCAAAAAAAATTTAAAAATAAAAGTTTGTTTTTTTTCTGTGGGCCTTCATCCTTCCTTTTGATTAACAGGTGCACCTTGGGGTGGAAAAGGTTGAGAAATCCTGACCTACTTTGTATCCTGCAAGTGTCGCACAATAAATCAGCCAGTTTGCAGAATGGCTTTAGCACATGGCAAACACTGCAGGTGTTGACGTCAAGCTTGAAAATGCTACTTGCATGCCAGTAGTTTTGCCAAGACAAAGTGTCAACCTTCATGCTCATTAAAGCCTCTCTTGGATCAGTCATGCTGCCATGCATTAGAAAAGAGAAACTGCAAGCAAATTGGAAAGAACTGAGGTGCATAATAACGAAGAATTGCTTCCTCCAGAAGATGTTTATTGATGGCCATGCGTGTGGAGCCATCCAAAAGTGAGAGAGCTTTCCTGTGGAGTTTTTTATTGATGCTCAGGGATGAGGAGACCAAGGTGGACAGCACACTGGGGACTCAGCCGGAGCAACACAGGCTTTGTTTTTGACAAGCGCTGTTACACACAGGTGAAAAGAAGAGTGTCGCAAGCCAAGCGTGACTTTTTGTCTGACTGCGTGTGTGTGCCCTACAGGAAGCCTTTGAAAGGTATAGGTCAGTGGCCGTGTGAGACTCCAGCGTCTGGGGATATTTGCCCTTGCAACAGTGCCACTGCTGGGATGTCAATGTCATGTATTTGTGTGTGTGTGTGTGTGTGTGTATGTGTGTGCATGCATATGTGAAAGTTATGTATGTGTAGGTACATGTATGTGAGTGCTTGCCAAGTGTGTTAGAGAGAGATAAATGAAACCTCTCTTAATGCATCTTTAGCTGTAGAGATGTTCTCTACTCATATGTGATTAAATGAAGGACAGTGGTGTTCCATTAAGTAAGTGTGTGTGTGTGTGTGTGTGTGTGTGTGTGTGTGTGTGTTTGATTTTGTGTAAGGGTATTGTGTATGTATTTTGGTGGGTTCTGATTATGAAACGGTGTTCTTCAGTTCTTTAGTGTTCTTCTTCATTGTGACCACTGACCAATACTATGGATTTTAATTATCAGCATAAAAGAAAGCAATGTTGATTTTAAATGCACAACATTTTTCTTGCTTTATTATAACTAGTTTTAGTTAGTCAACTCCAGCTACTATTAGCTTTCAGCTTCGAGCTCAGAGCTCACTTTCAAGAAACATGTAAAATCATACGTCTTTAGCTTAGTGTTTAGTTAAAATCACAAAACTACATGAAAACATGGTATTTATATGTATGTATGTATATATATATTTATTAGTAGTAGTAGTAGCAGTATTACCCCCCATTACTGATGTCAACTGTCTGTAAACCACTTTGAATTATTATTACTATTATTTTTAATTACTATTATTATTATTATTATTATTATTATTATTATTATTATTATTATTATTATCAAGTGAAAAAAATGCAACATAATCTGTACTATTGTATTCAAAAAGTTATGTCACATTGAGTGTCTGAGATGCGTGAGCAGTCATGCAGGGTGGTCTGGTGTGAAATTGTTAGTTGTAGAGAAGCATATTGGCTTAGTTTTCCTTACGGAGTGTTTAGCAGTAGCACACATCTGCAAACAAGTCTGTAAACCCGAGAAGTGAGAAACGGCTCCAGTCTACTGTGAGTGTTCAAAGCTTCACAGGACACAACATGCAGCTGCACTAAACTGGAATATTTTATGGGGTTGTAAAAACCCAGAGGAGCTGAAGAACAGTTATACCGTACTGCATCACCTGACTGTCATCTTTAATAGACACTGTGTGGTTTGAAGGCATGACCGAGCATGAAAGCCTTTCCAGTGTGGTTTGTGTAGTTTATGCACAAGATGTACAACACGCTGTCTAAATGTTTTGTTTGCATCCAAAGGGACAGTGATGTACCGCAGGCATGTCACTTCCCTTGGCCTGACTTGATCCAGACCCCCATGCCGCGTGTGTTTTGACAGTTGGGGGTGACTCAGGAGTCAGTGTGTGTTTTGAACAGGGTTTCTATGTGGGGCACATCACGTTTGAGTGTATGCCGCTGGTAAGAGAGCCGCTCCGCCTTTTTTGGGTTTCCAGCTGCCCTCAAGTCACACCCGGACAGTTCATGAGTGTGAGTTATCAGAGATTTACACTCTCTTGGTTTTTCTGGCTCAGCATCACAGTTTCTCCACTAAGGCAGGCCCACCGGCGATGGTGTGGAAGAATGCTTCTGCTGATGAGAACTGGGGAGAAGCAAGATTTGGATCGGAGAGCCTGTTTCCTTCATTGATCAGTTCAACTGTGCTCATATAGAACCTTCATACAGAAGAGAACAGGTCGAGGCTTTTCCAGTTTATTTTATATTTACATTTAAGGCATTTAGCAGACGCTTAATCCAAAGCGAATTACAACCGTGCTTAGTGTTTCATCAGAGAATGTTTCCTAGCAGATACAAGAAAGTTAGAAAGCATAAGCATACGAGCACTACCTGGTAAGCCCAACTCAGCGAAAGAAGAAACATTAATCTCAGAATAACTGCATAAACATATAATATATATAATATATACATTTGTTGGTGTTTACTGACTTAAGTGCTTTTCAAAGAAATGGATCTTTATTATTTAAATTTATTTATTTATTATTAGGGGACCACTTTTACCTACAGAGGAAAACAGCCAAAATGTATTTATCTTAGCCATGCTTAAACTGCTATGCAGACTGTCAACAGATTCTGAATCTATGAGGTTCTATTGATGATGTGAGTACATGACTCCTGATGGCCCTATAGCGCTCTTTATTGATGAATGCTAATGTTGCCTGAGGATTGCTGGCACGTTTAACCTTTCAGTGTGATTTTTGACCTGACTTTTGATCCACGCCTGTGACGCAGTAATGACCTGTTGCCACACGACTGTTTGAAAATATGACAAATGACAGGATGGAAAAAAAGAGGAAGATATAATAGAAATGCAAAATGTCAGCAGATCTGCCAGGCTTTCCAGCCTGTTATGAGGAGTAATTAAATCAGTAGAAAATTGCAATCAAGCCCACAAGTTAGGTTTATGTGTTTAAGATGGGGGTGGCTTGATTATGCCCAGTACTATTACTACCAGTACCAATACTGGATCCGGTGATTTTCATTTACCTTACAGCTCTGAGCAGTACTGTGTAAATACAGTGAAGAATCTGACCTGTGCCTGTAATTTAATACTACTGCACAGTTCTCTACAGAACTTCTGAGATGTTTTTGGGTTGGATGTTCTGATTATAAGAACATAGAGAGAGTTTTATATACGAGTTGTTGGAATGGTTGGTGTTGTGGAATGTTGACTGTTCTGTCGTGCGCATATAGCAACTGTGAGAGTGCTTATTAGCGAATGCCAAATACAGATTGTTTCAGTGTTTATCCTGCTGTTGTTTGACTGTCATGTACACAGATATGCGTATTTAAAAATTTGGGTATCTGTAGCTTATCTATGGATTAAACAAGAGGAAGGTTTGATATATAGCCAACATTCATAGTCAAGTTCAATCTCACCCAGATAATGGATAACTTTTATATTTCTGCATAAAAAACCCAGAACTTCATCAGAGTCCTAAAAATAATTAAGGAGAACCAAATTAGACAAATCGGTTAGCGTTGGTAATTTATTTACTGAGGGAACCAGTCTAATATGACATATATGGGAGTGGCAAATGTATGTGAACCTTCGTTTTTAGTATTTTTTGTGACCTGCCTGTTTAGCAATAACTACGATTTCCAGTACCTTTGATTTGTCCTGCACACCAGCTTGGAGGAATTTTAGCTTATTTCTCTGACTCAAAAAACCTTTGACTCTCTCATGTTGGTGTGTTTTCTGCCATAAACAACTTGCTCAGGTCAAATTTATGAAGGAATATAGAGAGTTCTAAAGAGTTCACAAACTTCTAGCACCACTGTAGATAAGAATCAGTGAATTATACTGAATTTATATACATTATTTATGCAGTACATGGCAAAATATATGTGGACACCCAAACGTTACATGCATATATGCTTGTCGATCTCATTATAAGCCGCAGGCATAGATTTGGTTTCATCTTTGCTGGTATAACAGCCTCCACTCTCATCATGGAACATAACTGCAGGGATTCCAATCAGCCACAAGAGCATTAGTGAATCAGGAAACCATGTCAAGGGGACACTGTCATGCTCATATAAGAAGAGGCCTTCCCCAAATTTCTACCACAAAATTGGAAGCACATTTTCATAAAATGTCCTGCACAAACTACGGAAAAAATCCCCAAACACCTTCACCATACTGTACAGCAGTAACGTTCAGACCAGTGTTGTGACTGTGTTCTGAATGCTGATTATAGTCTACAAGTGAAGGTCCTCTTGGTGATATCTTGGTGTTATCTTTGATCAAAACTTCAGATTTGATAAGGAAATTAATTCTGGTCTTAGGAGCAGTTTTTTTTCCATCTTAGATGTTTACCATGGCTTATTAAATTCATCTGCATGTTTTATTTTGTTCTATGTTTAAATGTTTTATATTTTTTTATGTTTCATAGGTTTTATCTTGTTTCCATTTTGTAGTGGAGAAGCTAATTCTTGTTAAAAATTGAAGAAATGGCCATTTCAGTAAAAAATAAAACGCCTACATTTAGGCAGGTAATTTTCTCCTGGAATCCATCAATTCTAGATTCAGCTGTTGGATGGCCAGATGGTGAAGCATGATTCATCACTCCAGAGAAAGGTTTTTTTTTGCCACCTTCTTATGAAAGTTATATGGTGACCAGTTAGTGACAGCTCGTTAGATGTTCAAAAAGCTGTGGAACTCTCTTTTCTAGGGATGATTTTGTCCATTTCTGCAGCACATTTTTTAAAATCCTTGCGTGTTAATACATCCCTGTACTCATCTCAGCCTTTTTTCCCTTTCTCTTTTGCCCCCTTCGCAGTTTTACTGTAACACTTACCACTAATGTATGCATGTAACTGAAATATTATCTTGCCTGTTTTCCTTGTAGCATGTAAGACTTTCCACAGATACATTCTGGAGGTGTGTGTCCACACATGATTTTATCCCTTTGTGTGGTTTGGATTCTCACTCAGCCTTTTCCAACAGGACTCCTTCCTGATTAACGAGCACCATTACTGTCAGAGAGAGAGAGACAGATCAGAGAGAGAAGATGGCAGCGTGATAGATTAGGTCAGCTATAGTCTTTAGCAGTCCTGTCACACTCCTCCTTTAGGAGACATATGGATGTGCTATCTGGAGCTTTCCAGACAATTTGAATTCAAGCATTTCTGAGCCAGAGGCTGTGAGACTGGAGAGAAGTGATCAGTTGGGCTACATTCAGTAAATGACATATGGAACACATGAACACGTTTCATTAGTCAGGGCTGTTCACATTTCTTCGGAACTGGGAGAAGAGATCCACAGTCTGTCTGTTCCTTAATGTCTCCACACATTTCAGCTTTATATCTAAAAGAATTTGAAGTGTGTGTAATAATATTTTAAATCATATTTTACTTCCAATAAAGGGGAGCTTATTAATATGAAATTCATAAATTACAAACACTCTTTACAGGCAGATTCGTTCATATGCCATGCCACTGCAAACACTATTTTGCAAGTAATAGGTAACAACTGAGATTTATTTGTGCTCAGGGGCAGAGAAAAGACAGCATATTTATTTTTGATTAAAAAAACAAACATTTGTTAAAACCTGACATTATTATTAATTCACAAAAGGAAATTAAAAACCGAATCATAATAATCACTGCTATTTCCCAATATATCGGGTATATTTTACAACATTACAAGCCTCTTAAAAGAGCAAAAGTGATGCAATAAAATAATGTCACAACAATCTGTTGAATGGCTATTCCAAACAATAGGGGGCAATATATCACTGGAAAGCTGTGGTTTTGCTGCCCAGGCTGAGGCTGCGTCTGAAATCGGCTACTTAGTCAGTACGTACTAGATTAAACCCAGTGCCTACTGCTCGGCCGGTGAAGCACTAGGCTCTTGCAGTACACGAGTACGTAGTATCCACGCAACCTCGGACGTACTATGTCCGCCATCTTGCCAACGCCATTTGACATAAGACGTCACGCCCCCACTGTAGAAGTGTTCATTCATAAAAACATGTCAAATGGGTTTTATATTCGCCGCATAGTGATTCACAATGTTACCTGGTGATGCACAATATTTTAGCATTTTATGATGTTGTTAGTTGTACTGTACATAACTTACACTTGTACAGAGCCGACGTCCCGCTTTTCGCCACTTTTTCATTCTCAGCTTGAAATGCCTTCACAGCTTCACAGTGGAATTATGGGATAGCACAGTGTGCTGTGCTCGCATACATCAAAATCTCACCGGAAGCAGTACATCATCCGGGGGGCTTTCGCCTACTGCTTTATGACTACCGTGGATTCAGACACACTACACATTCTCGCATACTGCTTTCACCTACTGAGTAGTGTGGTTGTAGGCAGTTTCGAACCCAGCCTGAGAGCTGGTGAGGCCGTGGTGCATGATGGGACGCAGTACACCATGAAAATAACTCCCTGTGTATACTAGAATCTCTGACTGGAGTAGAATACAATCCGGGCATCTCCAGTGCCCTACAGATCTTCAGTTTGGTCGTATGCTGCAGACTACATACTGCTATTGGGTGGTGCGTAGTATGCCTTTTTGAATACAGACCATGACTGACCAGAGGTTAGAATACACCATCTGGGGAGCAGTGTTACTTCTTCATGCTCTCAGACTTGACACTACTGTGGCTCATTATTGCCTCTGTAGGTACAAAGTGGTATTACAACCACAGGACAATATGGCCATGTTTTATCAACATGCTGTCATTTTGGAATCTTTCAAACTTTTTATTTCTTGTTAAACTTAAAAATGACTGATTACTTAAATCATAATCACAATTGATTTGTTATTAATTTGACCCAATGAATCACAATTTGAAACAGAGGAGAATAAAATGAGGTTTAAATGAGATTCCATTAAAAAAGCATGTGTTAATTGCACATGGTAATTTACGTCTGTGTTCATTTGCAGAGGAGTTCTTTGTAGATAGGCACAAAGTGTTTGTACACTGTCAGTATTTATGGCTCTTTTATTAATCTAGTTCTTAAATTATAAGGAAGAGAGAAAAATGTGGACAGGACAGACGAAATGAGGTTGGAGGACAAAAAATTGAGAAAAATAGACGTATAGCCTGCCATAGCTGATATATCTCTGCGTATGAGGGTCATAGGTCTTAGTGGCTTGCTGAAGCGTTATCTCCTAACTGACTGTTAGGGCCTCATTAGTGTGTGTCTGCTCCTTAATTATTGATCAAAGATTTAGAGATAAGTCACCCAGGGGGAAGCCGACACCCTCTCTCTCAGAATACAAGCAGCCCCTCGCTGCTTTTGGTATGTTTCACACTACACATTAGCACATTAGCACTAAAGTGGTTAATCAATGTCTCCTCTCTGGAGCCTCCTTTCTCCACAGGCTTCCATCCATACTACACCAGAGATTAGTTTGTAACAAGACAAACAAACACGTTTGTGGAATTTAGATTACTTCAGACCACCTGAGACTAGGGCTAACTTTGAACAGGTATAGACTAAACATGGCAATCAGTTAACCACGGCCCTGTGCACCACTGGTAGCAAAGTGATGGGTGTCCCATAAAAAATCTGTGGAGGAATAAATTTACCAGCTTCTAGGACCAAAATGTCTCAGTCCACATCCAGGAAAGCATAAATCCTCATATTTAAAGAGAGTAAAGTGACCAGGAGTGAAAGAAGGTCTGTTTAAAACCTGCACACGCACCCGAGGGTTTCTGTTATCTCCTGCAGAAACTGAACAGTGAAATGAATGGGGGGAACAAACCTGCCTCCTCTTTGATACCTTCCTCTAATATCGCTGTCTGTGTGGATCTGATAACCCTCTTTCTCTGCTTGGTGGCAAGCTGCAGCTTTTGCTGTGTCTGTGTCCCTGTATGTGTGTATGCTTTCTCTCTGTGCTGCGTGGATTTGCTACTGGCTGCTATTGCTCTGAAATTGGAATTCCATCCATTTTTCACAATTTCTAGATAATTGAATCCATGAGGTGTCAACAGTCATTCAGAGTTGTTTGATTTGTAATGTAAATAGGGATGCATGATGAAATTAGAATCATAATTTAAAAAAAATACTTTAAATTGATATTTGGTAACAAATTTACTGTATACTGGAACAGCCGTGTCACACGTGCCACCGCACACATAACCCAAACCCTCAGCTACTCGGCCATTTGATCACCTCTGTCAGAAATTATTATTATTTTTTTTTTTAATCAACTAAAACAACCCAAAACCGACAGCCATTGTAGCAACAGTGATGGAATTTATGGGTGATCATCTGTTCTCTGTTGTGAAGTATGGTGGGTTTTGAAAACCGCTTAAAGCACATGATATTTAACAAACTCTTTACCTAGCTTTACCACAGAGGTTTGTACATCTCATGTGAGTCCTATCAGTGTTCTTAGGTTAACTGTGCATAGACAACAACTCTGAATTAAGGCCACCCCACACAGGACATGCCATTTTGCTCTGCTCAGCTCAGGTTATCCGCAAAAAGACAGGATTTAATTCATATTTACAGTCATAAAAACTGAGTGAAATAAAGTGTTCAGTATCACTTAACACAGTTGGCATCAGTTTACTAACTCTCCACAAACTGAGCTGGACTGGTAATATTAGCTTAGTTAACTTTTGGCATTTGTGTTTTTATCTAAAAACCTGCCACCTTTCTGTGTGTAAATCCCAAATCGCTGGTCATCTCCTGTGTCTTTCAGTTTCTCAATATGGCTTTTATTTACTGTAGTACTGGCAAAATGCTACGTGGTGCGCTGTAACAAGCTGGGAAATAAAACTGTGCTCTGAGCCTCAATGCACGTGTAAGTGGAGTACTGGTGCCGATGTAGAAACCATGTTTGTATGCCCATTAAGATGGTGTACATGTGAAATACTGGCTTCTGTAGATATTTCTTCACCGGCTCCAGAATTCCACATACTGGTGCATTAAAGAGAAACTTTCCAACCCAGCTGTTACATTGTCTACAACACAATATAGATGTTTTATTTAATATCCATAGTCAACCTGTATCTGTCTTCTTAGTGTTTATTTCTTTATTTATTTGTGTAAAAGCGTTACATGTTACAGCAGTAGCATATCTCAAAAACAATTGCTAAACAATGTCTCAAGCATCAAGCAATGTGTTACATACCACGTAGCAAGTTGCTGCTCTATAAAGACATTTAACACTTGATGTGTGGTTTCAGTCACCACCTCTCTGTATAATGCTAACTTGGTATGTTTCTCTAGAAAAGCATGTTTCACATCTAGCCACTCTGTATGATTAATATATATGATGCTAAACCACATGTACTTTTGTATTAATATAATTAATCAGTCCTTTTTTAAATTGTCATTGCTAATGTAAAGGTTTTCCAAATGCTCTTTGCAAGTAAACACATATTGTATGTTCACAGCCATGTGAATCACCATTCCTCTGTCTACTGAGTGCCTAATCATTGATTTTCTTCTCTCCCTTAGGTAAGTGTATGTGCACATTTGAGGCCTTTGCTCACAGCGGTGGGTAAGTGTGGAAGCAGCCTGCTGCTTTCCCAGTTCCAGTCTACTGAGCCCAGCATCTGTGCTGCCATTCATCATCTGGCACTTGTGGATTTGGCCACTTTATTTCTCTTCTGTATATTAGCTATCCCTGCTATACTGAGATACAAAACACTACAAACTCTACTGTCAAGTAAACCTCAGCTTTACACATTTCATGTAGGGGACATCTGTACTTGCCAAAAAGTGCCCAAAGACCTTTTTTAAGAGTGGAATGAATTTCTGATTTAATATTAATTTTAATATGGCAGAGAAGTCTAGTAACTAGTTTCTTATGCTAATATGCCTTTTTACCATTTTGTTTTACAATGAAGCCTCTAAATCTAACATTTTTTACAGTTAATAGGGAAAATAATCATAAACATTAGAAATAATGGCTGCAAAAGCATTTAGTTTCCTTGCCTTTCCTGTTCTGGTCACTGCAAATGCATTCAGACAGTTAAAGCAGCATATCAACAGTGAAAATGTTGGCTGTGTAGAACCTGCTGATGTTTTTTATGAGGGACATTAGACAAGCAATTTGTTATCACTATTCAGTATCTAGAAAAGGTGCCATGCCCTAGAGCCTTCCCACTACAGGTTTGATAGCACTGTTGAACTGTACCTGTGTAATGTTAATAATACTTTAAAAAGACCAGCTGACCATATCTCCATATCTCTAAACAATTGTTACACAATGTCTCAAAATAAATCCAGCAATGTGTTAGATACCATGTAGCAGCTTGCTGCTGTAATGTAGATTTTAAAGTAAATAATAAATAATTCTAACTCAGTAAGTTTCTCTAGAAAAGCATGTTTCACATTAAACCACACCTTTTCTGCTTGATATGTAGAACATAGCAAAATAGAAGTCAAAAAGTTGATATTGCAGTCTGTAGAAATAATGAATGCAGTAATGACAAAAAATAAATACATAAAATAAAGTAAATAAATAATAACGCAAACAGCAGTGCCAAAATCATGGGATTCATTGACTTGGATGCTCATTCTCTGTTGTCAAAGAAGCTGAGTAGATATTTATTATACTGTACATTAAGCTGAATTCATTTTAGTTCTTTTATTTATTATTAGCTCAGTTTTGGCCTTTAAAAAAAGAATGGCAAAAGTTTCGTTTTTCAGCTTCCGTTGTGGTGCATCTGTAACCTGTATATGTGTGTGAGTCCGTGTAGACTCCTATTGCAGCAATGTGTATGCATTTGTGTGTTAGTGTATCATTATGTGGTAGCATTACTATCATTAGGTGCTTTAATTCCAGGCCCAAAAGCTCACAGCAGGCTGGTAATTCCTGCTCTTTTTCTGAGTTTCAAAAGGGTATCATTTGCCATTCGATGCCACTGTGGCTCTTTCACTCACCATTAACCCCTGCCCCTGCCCAAATTAGTGTCTGAAAAGCGGCAGGAGGGACCGTGTGAATTCAGGAAAGGCAGGAAAGGGGCTTGATGCATTTCTCCCAGACTCAAAATAATAATACCTACTTGGAACTCTGGTGCTAGCATACAAATTCCGGTCTGAGATGCTAAAACCGTGCCAGGACTGGCACTGAGCATACTAAAGCAGAGCATGATAAATGTGCATATTATATGATTTGATTAGGTAAGAGACTGTGGTAGCAATACCAAGCTACAGTTCCTCACTGCTTAGGAAAGAGAGGCTATGGCCACTTTCACTGATTTAAATGGGAGTTATTTCTATGCATCTGATAAACTCGTATTGCATTTTATCATAACACATGTTATCAGGTGGTAGTGATAACATATTACCTTGTGGATACTAGGTCCTTACTAGGAGGTGTATTTTTGCTCAGTGCATGTGAACCTGCCAGATGAAATGTCTGCAGGGTCTGCAGCAATGAGAAACATGTCTCATATTTAATGTATGCATTTATTTATTTATTAATTTATGCATTTACTGATCTGATGTTGGCTTTGTTTTGGCTTTGTTAAAATTGAATAAGAAGCTAATATAATATAGGAAGGGGCTAACACCTTTATATGTGTGTACAGGGTTATTATTTATAAGGTTTGGCAGTTTTGGCAGCCTCTTAAAAACATATCTACCGATCCACCAATTAATCTAATCTTCCAAACATGAGACAAGCTCTATTAGACAAGCTCTATTAGACCATATGCATAGCATACTGGTGATTGAGCATTCTGAGTGACATTGTCCAATGTTAGGAATAGCAGATGGTCTGGATCCTGCTTTTAGTAAGCTATGGTTGATTTCAGCCTCAAACAACAGATCAGTTATTCATACTGATAGTAAATCATAATAATAATAATAATAATAATAATAATAATAATTATTATTATTATTATTATTATTATTATTATTATTATTATTATTATTTTAATGGCTACCAACATGTCCTTGTGAGTGAGACCTTGGGGTTAGCTGGGTTGGAAGGAAATGTGTGAGAGGTGCAGCAGAACTACATTAGAAATGCAAAGCAGTGCCTGTGATACCCAATCTGGCAAAAGCTAATCCAGCATTCTGTTAGCAGCCTATGTGTCAAAGCTAAATCAGGCTTTGTATTCAGGTGAAAGGGAGGATTGCCAAGATGTCTCTCCGTATCTTTCTCTTTCTCTCTCATCAAAGCATCTCTATGGTGACAGCCTTCTCCAGCACTGAAAGTCAGACACCAACCATGGTTTGAACACCCTACTGAGCTCTGGATGAAAGAGCACATGTAGTTTGAACCACAGCTGCCTTCAGACCTGAGACCATCTCTGAGCCCATAATATTCCACCATACTGGGCCCCCACCCCCACATTTATTTTAATTACACTCCATTCAGTAATTAAGTATTGTCACCAGTGGTTTGGCAAACAGAATCTTTCAGAAAGGGAGAAAGGGGTCGTCCTCATCTGCTCATTCCTATGAGACGCGGCTTATTATTGATGAACAAAGTCATTCAAGGACAAGGGACGCTCTTTGTTCATTTGACAAAGGAAGTAGAAGAGAGAATAATTATTTATGCAGAGTACTGCCGAGAAAGAAAGGTATTGATTGTGTTTTTGAATACTGAGAAACTTTTCACTAGTCTGTTTTTTTTTCTTCATTTTCTGCTGGTTGAGCTAAACATAGACTCCTCTATATATTCAGCGCATGACCGTTGGATTAGTCTGCATACTGAAGCTGATAGAATCTTTTATTTTAGGTACTCAAGAGAGAGTAAAGATCAAGTATTCTTGTGACACACACACACACACACACACATATGTATATATATATATATGTATATATATATATATATATATATATATATATATATATATATATATATATATATATATATATATATGTACAGTATTTGTTCCTAGTCCCCAAAGTCCCCAATGGTGACACGTCACACTTTGTAAACTAAAATAAACACACATTTTTTTTTCCAATGCAAATTATATTTTTAGGATAACAACCTAAGTGGAAAGTATAAGCTCAGAATTAACAACACGAATCAAAATTCTTTAGTATGTGTTTTCTGCCCCTGTTGCTTTAATGACAGCATGTGCTCAAACTGGCATGTACTCCAGCATGTGATGATCAAATCCACCTGAGAGTCATCTCAACACAAGCTTCAGTGGAAGAGATAAGACAAAATAAAACCTGACCTTTTTGTACAAAGGTCTCAACATGGTCAGAAAAATCACTTATACATAGTAATAGTACTAGTTACAAATAGAAATATGGATGGGTGGATGCGAAACTAAATATGTGTTGTTTCACCATACCTCTACTAGAAACAGTGCTATAAAGGTAAAATGAATTTACATTAAATCCTACACTCTATATGAGAGATAGATAGATGGATCACTCACCCATCGAAATAATTGAATTCGGGTGTCACAGTCACTTCCATAGCCACAGGCGTATAAGACCAAGCACCTAGACATGCAGGCTACTTCTGCACACAATAGAGTACAAGTACAGGAGGAAGGACTGTTGTATATTTTCTTGTAGCGTCTATTAGGTACCGTGTGTAAACCATATAGTCCTTTCACTGAATGGTGCTTTTTACGTTCTGCTAAGATTTGCTTTCCCAGAACAGAACTTACATTTTACAACACTGTGGCATTTACGACAGAATTCCAGGGAAAGTGTCGTCAGCAGTGCCATATCTGGGGACCATTCGGGACTGCACTATATACTGCATCCTGGACGAGATGCTGGAACCAGAGCTCAATAAACTAGGAACAGACACAGAGTGGTCTCCTCTCCTCATTTGACATGAAAAGAGGAAATTAGTATATGTCAGTGAAAGGAATGAATGGATAAATGCATTCAGTTATAAATCTGTCCAGCAATGCAGCAAACTTTCTGTACCCTATATGTCCTATTAAATATTTATTATCCAGAAATAGTGTTTGTTGTATTAAAACAATATTTGTATTGCTGTATATTGTTGCATGCCCGTGTTGGTATTTTGATGAAGTGCAGTTTATAGGAGTAAAGGTAGAGAAAGATAGCATGACATGACTGTGTTTTTCCTAAGCTAGGCTGTCAGACTCTTTTCTTCTTTCTGCCCCAGCAGTCGATGCTGTAGACTTCTCTGTGCCTTCCTCACTCTTCTTTTTCTGCAGTTTGTTTTGCGCTGCTGTAAGGTGATGTTCTTTTGCATTCTTGTCTGAGGTTGTTGAGGTCACATAACATGTACTGCCTGGTCTGAGTACAGACTGAGCCAAGAGATATAGCTTGTGGGGGTGGCTTGTGTGTATGTGTGAGCGTTGCATTTGCATATCTGTGTGCTTGGTGGTTGTTTTTTTATGAAACCCAGCTGCACTGTCTAAATCACTTCATGTCATCCCATTTTGTACTATCCAATAATCATATCATTCCTAACACAGCACCACATCTTAGCCTGTGACTAAGATGTACAAACTAACTACAGTTGTACGACAGACCAAATGAAATGTTCGGCATCCTGTTTGTGTTTCTAGCATCACTCATCCATTATCGATGGGCATTCCAGTGATGCTGGAGATCGTACATATAAATTGAATGAGCTTAACAGGTGGTATAAACTGTTCTCATCTATTTTACATAACGCTGCATGCCGGTAATCCTGCAAGAATTGAGAGGTAACAAACAATTAAAAAAGCCTTTGGAGGGAGGAAAGGAAAGATGCAGCACAGCTTCTGTTTTTCAAAAAGCTTTTCTTCTCTAATAAGAGATTCCCCAAAGCTCAGTGTGTTCCCAGGATCTCGTTAACCTTTTTGGGTGTGATTGCTAAAGCAGAACTCTTTCAGAAATTCTTTTTTTGGTCTCTGTGTTCAGGCTGTCACGCCTCGTGCTCTCCTCCTCTCTCCTGGCCCTACTTCTCTACTCCAGGACACAGATTTACTGTGGTTTCATGGAGATATCAAAACGACATTAGTCACTCACCCATTCACCTAGCCTTATTAGCATAATCAGATAGCGTTGTATGGAGGAGGCAGCGATAAGATTGTAGCTTTACCGTATTTCTCACAATGCTGCCTCCAGGTTGGCTGCTAGATCATGTAAAAGATGCCTTGCCCTCCCCGAGGCTAAGCTAAAGTCGCTTTTCAGTGCCATAAAATAAAATGATTAAAATCAGCATTTAAATCACAAAAACACTTAAAATGTCTGTATCCTCTTTGAAGAAAGTGATTTGTCTGTATTAGTTTCTTTAACACTTTCTAACTCGTGTCTTCTATTTTTTATGTGCAGCCCTGTTTCTCAAACCTGCCCCCACGGCCTTAGCATGAACAATAAAACAACCCATTTATTGTAATATATACAGGAATGTATATATGTTTTATTTTTATTCTAATTCCATGCTCACAAAAAAACTGACAAGAATATATACCCAAGTAAAAATGCATATTTTAATGAATTAAAAATGCACTTTAATTACAGCAAGTACATTTCAAGCAAATTATTGTTTTGTGTGCAAAATGTATATATTATAAGTGTCATAATTATAAGTACATTTTACCTCAGTAAACCTTTAGTTTACTTAATAGAAGTATACTACGTACATCTCTCTAACTGATGCAATGAGTAACTTCTTATTTGTTAAACAGCCATGTGGAAAGACACATCATGTGGTCATTAATCTGTTTTAGAAGGGTCAAATTATATGCATGCATCAAGCAGAGAAAACATCTAAGGAGATTTCTACATAATAATCTAATAAAATCGGGTTAAGACCTGTCCAACACATTATTAAAAAGTGGAAGGACAGTGGGGAAACATCTTCTTCGAGGAAGGACTGTGGTTGTCAAAAAATCTACAATGATGATGATCAGCGATCACCTAAACATTTAGGAAAATTAAATGGTAGAAAAACAGCAGTAGAACTCAGGGATCTGTTTAATAGTGGAAGTAAGAGCATTTCCACATGCACAATGCAAAGGGAACTCAAGGGATTGGGACTAAGAGGCTGTGTAGCCTTAAGAAAACCATTTGTCAGTGAGGTTAACCAGCAGAAATGGCTTCAGTTTGCTAGGGAGCATGTTTGCTAGGGACTCTGGAGCAATGGAAGGAAGGAGAAATGTTGTGACATTGCAGAAGCTTGTGGATTTGATGCCACAGCGAATGCATGCCATGATAAAAGCTAAAGGCGGTCCAACGAAATATTAAAGTGTGTTTTTGACCAGGCAGTGTATATAAGGGATAGAGAGGGATATATATATATATATATATATGTGTGTGTGTGTGTGTGTGTGTGTGTGTGTGTGTGAGAGAGAGAGAGAGAGAAAGAGAGACAAACAGACAGACAGACAGAGAGAAAGAGGAAAGAGAGAGAGAGAGAGAGAGAGAGAGAGAGAGAGAGAGAGCAAGTGACTCTGTAGTTAGCATATGCCAAGCTAACCACTCCTAAATGCTAACTTAGCATAATGAGTTTGAGTCATATTCATGGAAGGTGCCAACAGGGCCATAATGAAAAAATATTAGCTCATGCAAATGTTTACAGTTGGTGCTTTTGGAGCTCATCTAGTACCTCATTTTAGTGATGGACTATTGTTGTATGCTTAAAATGTGCAACTGACCAGAATAGCTTTTGATGTAATGACCGAATCAGTGTGTTAATTTATTAAAAATGCATGCATGAAATACAGGTGAGGTGGAAAAATATATTTTATTTTTACAATGCATTTTATTAGTGGCATTGTTTTCTCTTCGTGTCTTTAGTTTTACTACTTGTTTTGTTCAGTCATGTGAATGGGTATTGCAGGAATGGGACAGCTGCAAGAGAACACAACTCCAAAAACTCAACGCTTCATTAGATCATAAGAGCTGCATCTTCTCTCTCTCTAATGACCATACTAAAAATAGCAGTCATTTCAGCTGCTTGCGTGTGTGTGTGGGTGTGTCTCTCTGTGTGTGTGTGTGTGTGTGTGTGTGTGTGTGTGTGTGTAATCAGGTTAGGACAGAACACAGCTGAATCTCTTTATTACTGTATGTTGGAGTACTGCGTTATCAGAAAAGATCTATGATGCTCTAATCATGTGACTTTTGCTGCTGCTCTGTTAAAACAAAACAACTTACCATCCAACTCAGACAATAACATCTGTGAAGACTTGAGTCTACATCATGCTAAATCCTACAGCTGTACATTGCACTAGGATCCAGATCTGCCCTTGAAGCCAAAGTACTTCCAGCCTTTCTCAGAATCTTGTCTTTTATAACACTCCTCATACTCCTTTCAAACTCATCCTTGCCTGTATTAACATCAAAATGCTCCCAAATTATTCAAACCAGTTTAATATCTTTGCTCTCAGCTTGTCTTGGGCAACAGTAGGAGGTAATGTAATATTGTCTACGACTAGATATAAAATGATGGTGATGCTTCAAAGCCACTAATCTCCTGTTTTGGATTGTGGATTTACTTTTGCTGTTAAACAGTGGATTATAGCAGGCCTTTAGTAGCCATGAACCCAGGGGCAGGAACATTGCAATGCTTTAGAGGATCAGTTTGTAAGATGGCATAACCTCTGTGGTGGCAGTCGTGGGCTGGAGGTTAGGGAACCAGCTTGGTGACTGGAGGGCAAAGGCCCAAACCTCTCCCTCACCCCCCACTTAATTGGGTGGAATGGATGACATTCGTGAGTCAGACAAGAGCTTACATTTAAAGGGCTGATCTGTGGTTAGCCAGTAGGCAAATCGCAATATCACACGACCTTGTTAAACCAGTTTAATGCAAGGCTTTTTATTACCTGGACGTGAGCCAATGGCACACATAATATTGTTGGTGAGTGAACATTTTAAATAGCTCATCCTGAAAAAGAGGACTAATAGGCGTCCGTCCCCCGCCGTATGGAGGACTGGGAGTTGAAAACCCTACTGTCTAACCGGGAGCAAGATCTTCAACATGATTAACAAGACTTTGGAAAACACTGTTCTTCATCCGCTCATGCTTGACTGATGGCAGACTCATTGTTACGGTGATTCACTATACAAAGTGATATTACAGGACAAGACCGCCGGGGCTAGCTGGTTAGCATGCTAACTTCAGAGATATCGCTGCAACATTTCACGCCAAAGAGACAATACTGTTATGTCTTCATATTCTATTGATAATGTATAATTTATCACTGGGGTTGTAACAACATATTGTATCTTATTGCATCGTTGCTAGCATGTTAGCTTGAAATGTGTTAGCTTGTGTAATGCGTTATAAATAAAGAGACCAGTCAGTGTCCATACAAAAATCATGAGTTGAAGGGGGAGGGGTTGACAGTATTGTTGCTCAGACAAGGAAAGGAAAATCCCCCTTTGTGGAAGTCTTTGCAAGCACAGTAGCCAGAACAAGCCAAGTAAATCGTGATTTTTGTTAGTGAGCCAAATGCTACAAACCATTTGTAAGTGTTTTGTCAGATTTTATCAGCAATTTAAATCTGTGTTTAAACTCTGATTTGGCCTTCTGTTTTCAGAGGTTTGGTCTGGCTAGGAATAGCTGCCTGCAGAGTTGCAAAGATGACTGCTGACTGAACAGACTTTCCCAGTAAAGACTTTGCTGTAAAGCACAGCATTGCTTCAAATATTGTACTTTTATATTGTTGGGTGCACTTATAAAATAAAAGTAGAGACATTAACATATTAATGTGTGCCACATTTCCAGCCACTCTTGATTTATCCTATTTAAAAAATGCATTGCATTGAAATACTGATGCATCATATTGATAATGACATTTCTACATTGATGCCTTAGTCATATAGTCAATTAGGCACGACGTCTTTGGGTTTTTTTAGTTTTGTGATGGAGTCGTAAGGCTAATGGAGCCGTAGCAAGAAATGCAAGTGTATAGCTGACAGTTATCATATTAAAAATTGGAAGTCTGACCCATCCCATACTTGCCTTAAACTACATAAGTTTCAGGCTTACATGTGGGGTACATTATTGAAAGTGACTAATAGATCAACACATGTTCAAAACACAAACAGAAGCCTGAATTTTTATAGTAGACAACAGCTGAAATCTGAGGTTTAATATATGTGTCTTTAGACTATATGTGTCTAGAGACCTTAGACTTTATGTGTATAGACTATACCACACATTCTGACAGATACCCTGTGAAAAATCTCCTCCCCTGTCTGACATAACAATATTCTGAAAATGTTCCTGTTTTTTGAGGCATTTAGCAAAAAAGTGCAGTTCCACTTCAAATCCTCTTAACACAATCTCTCACAAAGGGAACATTTAGGCTAACCTCAGCTGCAGGAGTGGGGCCAACATCGCTGCATGCAAACATTCTTTCTTTTGCAAATGTCAGGTCATAATTTAATACAAGCATTAGGGGCGGATTTGTGTCCATGGGGGGGACAGTTCTGTGGCGGATAGCATAATGTTTTCTCTTGGTTTAAAAAACTAATGATAGACATGAGGGAGGGGAAGGGGGTGCTTTTGCTGCTCGGAAATTTTGTAGCAGAGACTTAAATTTAATTTACATGGAAAGCAGCTTAAATGATTAGAATGCCACTGCACAGAGACTTTATTTGCAACACCCCAGATCCCCTGTTTTGTAGTTTTGTTCATGACCTGAGGTAACCTGCAAGCAAATATGACAGCAACATTCTTCTTCTCTCTTTGGAGCTAATTATATTAGAATAGATTTAGCTTCATTCTCATTACACATGTACGTGTACAAGGCAGCAAAATGCAGTTTAGCATCTTACCAGAAGGGTACAGTATCTACAGTGTGCAGTATGTACAGGGTTCAGATATGGACAAAATTTACTGGTTAATATATATATTGAATGTAGTGTAAACATAATAATCTCTTGTTTTATTGTTTATTGTTGATTGTATGTATACAAATAATATTTTATTTACATTTGCTGTTAAAACAGTAGATTATAACAGGCCATTTGCATTAGCAGTTTTCAAAGTTAAATTTGAAGCAGATTTTAGAGGTGAAGCAGGTGTGAAGAAGTATTTGTGGGGGTTCTGTAAGTCAGTTAATAATTGAGGCATATAAGCAAATAAGAGTAGAACACCAAGTAGGTCTATACTGGAGTGGACCATGTGTATGTGAGCTGGTGGGGGGTGTAAATGAAGAAGTGGCGATATCGTCGAGAATTGCAGTGTTTTAAAGGATCAGTTTGTGATACGACACAACCTGTCCAGATTCCAAACAAAGTGTGGTTCAGGCACCATGCTAGAACTGAATTATATCCTAACCTATATAACACATAAATGATACCTTGCTCACCTAACTGGGTGGAATGGATGACATTCATGAGTCAGACAGGAGATTACTAATTGACTAGCATTTAGAGAGCTGACCTGCAGTTAGAGGGTAGGCGAGTCACGATGTCATATGACCTTGTTAAATCAATGAAATGCAAGGCATGTATTTTGACATGGACGTGAGCCAATGGCACACATGATATTGTTTGTGAGAGAACAGTTTAAGTATTTCATCCCAAAAAGATGACTAATACATGTCCATACATGAAAGTACAATAAGAAGCAGGTGTAGTATGTACAGTATCCGCAGTGTACAGTATGTACAGGATACAGACAGAGTAATGGACAACATTACATGTAAATATATTATTAATTGTACTATTAACATGATATACAGTAACAATTATTATAGTAGTAATTATTAACTAATCAGCATGCTGCCACACAGAAATGAATGTATCTAAAGGTAGAGATAATGTAAAATATTAAACGATATATTTAATAATATTCATTTTTATCTAAAGTTATCTGTATGTATCTGTAAGTTATCTGTAGGGCCATTAAACATATGCATCAGTTGGGCCCTAACACGCCTTGAGCATTGCCTTAAGCACAGGGTAAACACACACTGGCGTGCTGTGTTTGAATTTGGTTCATCACATAAGATGTGGCTGTCTGTCTGAACCGCAGTGTTGGTGTCTGATGGCTGTGAGATGCTTTGATGTTTTACGTGTCTGTACTGACGCCTGCTGAGAGAGCGGAAGCCTCAGGGCTGTGCCGCAGTCTCCCAGTAGCACCCTCTCCGGCTCAGATAAACGCAAATATTCATCACGCTCATAACGCCATAGTGATTATTGATTACAGGCCATTAATTATTCATGAGCATCTCTGGATGACGATGATGTTAATTCTTCTATGCCTCTGGGGTTTAGGTCGGTCTGGTAAGAGGCTAATGCGCTCAGGGTGAGGGGTTTCAGCAACTAAACACTGCGTTGAGTAAAGGAGCTGGAGACCAGTTCTTTTACCCTCTTCATGGACTTTTTTTTCTCTATTTTGTCCTTTTAATAGACAACATTAAGGCCTTGTTTATGTTTGGCAATTACAGTTGTGCTAAGAGGTCTGACCACAAGCGGACCGTAAAACCGAAAAGCTGTTTATGCCCGGCATTTCCATGCCTGTCAAAGTGTCTCCTGTGCCACATACATTTGCTCTATCAGTCTCTTGCAGAATTTTGCCCATCCAATGTGTCTTTATTCCTTTATTTATCCTTTATGCTTATTCCTTATTAGTGTAAATCAGCACACTGCTATCAACATTTAGATCACACGGGTTAGTGACACAAGTCAGCAAAAGGAGACAGGGAAAACTATGTGAAACTATGCAAGGAATTAGAATTGCTCCGATTCAGGACTTGAAAGTTGATGTTGCTGTTCAGTATTTTTCCTGCACATATCTGTTGGTGCTTATGCATAAATGTTTTAAAAGTTTAGAAACTAGAACTAGATTAATCTGGATTGGCATAATGGGAAAAGTCAAACTTGCTTGTAGATGATAAACACGAACAAAAGTTTTAATAATAATAATAAACGTTTATTTATAGAGCACCTTTTATAGCTTTCATACCATGCTTTACAGATTGTGATTGCTTGTATCACTAAAGCACATTCTTATAGCAGGACATCAGCACCTGCTTTAAGATGCTACCATTGCCCCTGCAGCATGAGCTGTACACATTTGATTTATGAATGAACTGTCATTTCACATGTCCAACATTAGCACTACTGAGGCTACGGTATGCGGTGCATTGTGGTCCTATTCATGTTTAATATTAAGCGTGGGTAGGTGTGTGTGTGTGTTCTCTAAGGCTTGAAAGCAGACATCAGGAAGGAGTGCATTACCATACTAAAGTTCTGGCGTCACATCTGAGAGTAAGAGAGCTGTTAGTGTTGCTGCAGCATCTTTTTGATACACACTTTGGTATGGAAATGAGAGAGAGAGAAAGAGAGAGAGAGAAAGAGAGAGAGAGAGAGAGAGAGAGAGAGAGAGAGAGAGAGAGAGAGAGAGAGAGAGAGAGAGAGAGAGAGAGAAAGAGGAGAGAGAGAGAGAGAGAGACACAGAGAGAGAGAGAGAGAGAGAGATGCATTTGCTGTGGCAGTTCAGCACCGCCTTTCGGAAGTCTTTCTTTTGTTGTGTGGTGATGACAGCTGCAGCTGTATCAAAGAGTTTCTCAAAGTTCTAACAAAGAAATCACACTCACTTTACCTGAGCCTTTTAGCAATTCTAATATACCTGTGAACTTGCACAGGCTGAATTGAGACATCTTTGGGGATTATTTTGGGGTTATTTTGGTACAGCTGTATATGTTTGCTAATCTCCGCTTTCAGCTGGCAGCAGTGAACATGTATTTGAATGCAGGGGCTTGGGTTTATCACAGTGCCTTGTGGTACAGCTGTGCGTTTCTACTGAATGAACCAAATCATCTGAAAGCAGATTTGAGTTTTTATCTGAATCCTTCTTATGTTTTAAGGAAGCAGTGAAGGCGTTGCGTTCGTGTGCATATGTGTATATAAGTGTATAATCTTCAATACAGAGTTTTGCTGTCCAACTGCTGTCATACAATAACTACACTTCTGCTTGCTGCTGTCTGTCTCTCTCTGTGTCTGTTTCTCTCCCAATGTCTCTGTCTCTTGCTTTCTGTCACTCCCTCTAACCTCTCTCTCCCAATGTCTCTCTGTCTCTCCCTCTCTCTCTGTCTCTCTTTTTGTTTCTCTCTTTCTATCTCTGCCTCTCTCTGTCTCTCTCTCTGTCTCTCTCTCTGTCTCTCTCCCTCTCCCAATGTCTCTCTGTCTCTCTCCAGTTAAACTGTGCTTTATTGACACATGTAATTGGGCTCCTCATTCAGATTAACTTTGGTATTTGAGTATTTGTAATAGATAGGTTCTGGTGAAGTGCCTGAATGGAGAAATAAAAGGGGTGGAGCCTGGGGCAGAAGTAATCTATGACTGTAGGCTTAACATAGACCTACTCTTTTCGATTACAGCACATTAATACAGAAGCACACAGGAAATGTTGAATGATATACAAACACTTCATATCAGCTAGACTAGCTACATCTCTCTTTTCAGCCTAATATATGTACCCCCATACACATCCCCTTCATTTTCTCTCTTCCCTCCCTCTTTGTTTCTTTTTCTCATGCTTATTTCTCTCTCCAAAATCTCTCTGTCCCATTCCCTGTGATTATCTCTTCATCTCTCTCTCTTACTTATTCTCTCTAACCATCTTTTCCCTCTTAGTTTCTTTCTATTGTGCTTATTTCTCTTTCTCTCTCCCCAATCACTCTCTCCCACTGCCTGACTGTCTCTGCTTCCCTATATATCTTGCTTATTCTCTCTCTCCCTCTTTATCTCTCTTTTCTTCCCTCTTAGTTTCTTTCTCTTATTCTCTCTCTCTCTCCCCTTAATCTGTCTCTCCCCTCCCTCTCTCTATCTCTCTCTCGTGCTCATTCTCTTCTTCCTTCTCTTTGCCTCTCTCTGTGCATGCGTATTGTATTTTTAGTATTATATGATCTATATTTGGTATTAATGTTTAAGAATCAGCCAACGGCTGCACTAATAGTTTGCTTCCTTTAGAGTACAAATCCCACTGTTTTCAAATGCATTCAAACAGAAACATCTTTCATTCTGCTCTCTCTTTCTGTCCTCTTTCTCTTCCGAGTGTTCTTTAAATTACTGTTAATGTAAGTTTGAATGGGAGTAAGCTGTAAAATTTTCAGCAGGCCGTTTTGGATTGACCTCTGAACTTAATTGATGTAGTGTTATTGGCATGAACCTCACTGCGTACTGCATAAAGTGCTCAAATTGTTAGATGTTGGAGTCATGTCAGACGAGCGCTGGAAAGAACTTGTATATATATGTTTTGTATATTGTATTGTAGGTATTGTATTGTATTGTATATATTTATTGTCTAATGTATATTTTTTGTATTTAAGTACTGGAAGGGACTACACGCCTAGGTTTTTCACTCACCTTCACACCTGTGAAAATGTGATGTGACAATAAAAGTGATTTTATTTTATTTGTTTTAAAACCATAAGGCAGTGTATACACAATGTTTTTGGAGGGGGTAAGTAGACTGCGTATAAACATCAAACTAAAAGTTCTATTCTATGGCTCCCTTTTAGCATTAAGACATTGCATATTTACTGCATATCGTACATTTCTGTTCTTTACTCAGTATATTAAAGCTACTTTCTTATGTATTTGTTTTAAAATAACTGATTTAGGTTTCTAAATGTGTTAAACACCTAAATATCTAAAATCTTGGCACTACATACAGAATTTCTAACAAGGCAGCAGTTGTTCATTCCGGCTTGGCTAATCCTGCCATTGTTTCAGATTTCATGTCACCACCACATGCCTTAGTGAAAGCCCACACGCCTACTCAGACTGTGTCTGACTCCATAAGAAAGCCTAAGGATCAGCCTTTGAAAGATGCCTTCACTGATTCTGCGCTCGTCTTTGAAGCTCAGAGATGTGCACAGATTTCCCATAGGATGATAGGCCTACACAGACATGGTCGGATCTTCGGCTGGTTAATGGCCACCAAACATCATATGCCTAAGAAATATAATGCAGAGGATGCAAATCCAGTTTCAGTTATTAACAAATTGGTTTAGTTCAACACAGTATACCAAACATTAAATAAAAATAATAGATGGTACTCTTATAAAACTGTAACACTCCTGTTCTTTTCTCTCTGCTCCAGCTTTTTCGATGACTGAAAACAATAAACATCATGACATATTGTTTCACAATATTATATTTTTGGTTATATCACCTGTAACATGGAGAGACAAGGCAGGATGCAAGTGCAAGTCTTTAATAATGAACCAATAAGAACAAACAGAAATCCAGAAAAAGAAACTAAAATAAGAAACGAAACATTACTAAGAGCAAGGAACAGGGATACAAAACAACCGACAGGGAGACAAAAAAACGCCAAGCAAGCTCAAAGGGAACAGCAGGGAGTCTAAATGCACAAGGACTAACAAACTAAGGACAGATGAGGCGCATGACAAGAGGGCGGAGACAGGAGGAGATTTAAATCAAAACAAACAGAGTCATATGGGACAGGACAACAAAAGCCACATGGAAGTGACAAGAGAAAAAGACACAGAAACAGAAAAACAGAGACAGAGATGTATAAGGCAAGACATCACCCAGCTCTAGGCACCTCTGTAACCTGTCCTTCACACCTGCTTTGGTCACTTTACTGCCTTTTTCTGCTATTTAGGGTGCAGTATTTTATGTGTGGGGTCTACTAGAGTAGATTTACATCCTTCAGTTTTACCTAAACAAATGTTTTCATACTCTACTCTTTATTCACCCTCTGAAACACTCTGTTACAACTCCTGTGTCTTTAAGCAACCAGTGTCCTCCAGTTTGTCAGTTTGCCCCCTCTGTTTGGATTGATCGACCGACAGCGGCATGCTGCTTCAAGTTCAGCCCCTACGCTGACAATAGTGTTGTTTCTGCCATATCAGAGCCAGATCCTGAAATTCAGTTGGTAGACCTGATCCACCTTCCCAAGCTAAACTGAAGCAGTATGTTTCAGAGTAGTAGCTTTCTTTGCTTGCTGGCAGGTGGACAGAAATGATTGTGTTACGAGATGATGTCACCTTGTAACAGAGAAAAGGACTGGAATTCTAATGAGCTGTTTTTTGGTAGCTGAGAAAAGTGATTTCCGTCTGCTTTCAAAACACGTTGCTCCTACTGGAGTGTACGTTGAGCTATGTCATTCTGCAGAATATTACAGCCAAGACATGCTTAGTGTCTGACATTTGATTCTGTAGTTGTGCTATAGAGCTACAAGCCACCGATTGGCAGCATGCAAACTTCATGCTGAAAGCTTCACACACTATAGGTTGTTCCAAACAGACTTCTCTATGTGCTGTCTGATACTTTATGATGTACTGTTATGCCAGGTCAAATTTACTTTTTTGTAGGTCATCCAGTTTGCTCATCATCATTCACGTATCACGGATAATCTGTAAACTGATCAATAGAGGAGTAAAAAATCTGAGCACAACAGAGAAATAAAATGGAATATCCTAATAGTACATCTCCTACAACAGATGTCATCCTCTGCAGTCCTGGTGGGTCAGAGACGGTTTCCTACTCAGAGACACCTGGATCAATGAATTAGTTAATTAACAGCTTTAATAGGTGTGCAGGAGTAGGAAATTCACAAAACTGTGGTAGGCCTTTATTACTTTACAAGCAACCAAAAACATGACTTAGCAAACGGAAGTATGTTGCCTACCCTAAAACGTAGTAGCAGCACCACCAAACTTTACACTCGGTACAATGCAGTCAGACAAGTACCGTTCTCCTGGCGACCCCCAACACCAGACTCGTCCATTAGATTGACAGATGAAGAAGCAGATTCATCCACATGCAGAACACGTCTCCACTGCTCTAGAGTCCAGTGTCAGCGTTCTTTACACCACTGCATTTGACACTTTCATTCAGCCATGCAAGCCAATCCCATGAAGCTTTCTATACACTGTTCTTGGGCTAGTTGCTGTCTTTCTCAGACAGTGGACAGTGGAATATTTAGTAGGGAGGAAATTTCATGACGGTGAAAAGATGCAGTCTAAATGCCTAGGTGCTTGGTCTTATACCAAGGCCATGGAAGTGATTGGAACCTGAATTCAATTATTTAGATGGTTGAGTAAATACAGTATGCTGTCAGCTGACACATAAGCCAGTCTGAATTTCATTAACAGCTTGATGGGGTTTAAGACTATAGGGAGTGCTAACCGTCTACAAGCTTTCGATACGTTAGCTATATTAGCCTTACAGTTCCTATGAGATATGTTACACACCAGACATGTCTTGACTGATTGAATACATTCAGAGGTGCAGCGGAATTATCTCAAGTGATACCTTACCAAAATACCTTAGATCAACTGGAGTAACATTTACGACCCCAAACTATCACCTTTGTAGGCGTAAGACAATCACCCCTTTCCTAGCAGGAAAATTTGCAGGAAATTGGCACAATTCAGAGATTTTTAGACACTTTCCTGTGAAATGTGTAGGGCTGGAATGTGGATCCGGTAGCCTCTCTGTATTTTAAGAGCCGTGCTTCAGTGTAGATTGCATGTTCCTGCAGCTTTCTCCTTTACTTTCAACATAGACAGATCTCTCTTTAGCAGCGAAGCCTTAAGTGAAGAGGAGTCTCAAGAGCACCTGATTCATCCTCACTGCTTTACCGGAATGAGTCTCAGAGCTGCTACTTCAAGCACCGATATTTGCTAGAGTACCCTGGTGTTGACACTGACGTGGTCCTGGAGCCGTCTGGCACCTATGCTGATAGTGTACAGTAAGTGAGCTGTCTGTCTCCCTACTCTCCCCCCCTCTCTACTGTTATTCTATTCTCCTTTTTTTGGAGAAACACAGTAGAATCATCAGGAAGAGCAAACCACATTCAGAACAGAACAAAAGCTGCTTTAGTGCAGAATTCGGTTCAACACCTCATTTGTAAAGTCCTTGTTGAAGTGAATAGAAAGGATGGTTAATTGTGTCTCAGTGTTTCAGCAGACGTATAAAGGACAGTGGAGGTTAAATGTGCTTACTTGGTGCTTCAAAAAGGCTGTGTTACAGCAGTGACTAAGAAGGCTTGAACTGGTTTTGGTTGTTTAGTCTGAGTAATGCCTAATTTATGACTAAATGTTAAATCATGGAAATCTGGAGATAAAGGCCTCCATTATGGAAGAGAACTTACAAGTAGCAACTGCTAAAAGCTATCAACCATTTTAACTTTGCAAACAGGATGAACGTTAATAGCTTTTGAAGATACCTGATCTAAGCCAGCAGCATCTTAGACCTCACCCAGCCAACGCCCACACACTCAAGAGGTTCTTGAGAACACTCAAGTGTTCTGCCGCAGTAAGTAGCCCTTTGCCCTGCCTCAATACTGTGCTGCCTAGAAAGGTACTGGGAATTGCTGGATCAGCTGAACACAAGTGTAAGGGCCCTGTGTCCAGTACCAAGCATCAGCTATAGCAGTAGGACATTGTGGAATGTAATTGTTTTCTTTTGAGTAATGAAACACCATTGAATACATTTGGGATGAGTTGGAGTGACATTTGAGATGCAGAATGAGTTATCCAACATCAATATTTGACCCCACTAATGCTGTTGTGGCAGAATGCAATCCTCACAGCAATATGCCAGCTTCTAGTGTAAAGCCTTTTCAGATGAGTTGAAGCTGTTACTGTAGCTAATTCTTTATAATTTCTGATAATTCCTAATTTCTGTCTACTTGTTAATTTAGTACAGTGCATTTCAATGTCAGTACAACGGGGTTGTTAATCAATTGAGAAATTTAATTGTGATTAATTACATGACTTTGTGTATTTAATTGTAATTAATCACAAATGTATTAATCCCCTGAAATTGTAGTCCATTGAAATATTTTAGGTGTGATGAGGTTGGACTCAATATGCAATTATGTTTCTGTATTGAGTGTGCCTACTTTATCTTCAGTGCTCCTGTGATTTGCTTCATCCATAAAATGTGTATGTATAACTCAGTGTGTATGGATGTACAGGGGTTGGACAATGAAACTGAAACACTTGTCATTTTAGTGTGGGAGGTCTCATGGCTAAATTGGCCAGCCTGGTGGCCAATCTTCATTAATTGCACATTGCACCAGTAAGAGCAGAGTGTAAAGGTTCAGTTAGCAGGTAAGAGCACAGTTCTGCTCAAAATATTGCAATGCACAACATTATGGGTGACATACCAGAGTTCAAAAGAGGACAAACTGTTGGTGCACGTCTTGCTGGCGCATCTGTGACCAAGACAGCAAGTCTTTGTGATGTATCAAGAGCCACGGTATCCAGGGTAATTTCAACATACCACCAAGAAGGACGAACCTCCACAGGCATCACGTAGTGACCAGGCCACTATCCTGCAAGAAGAATGGCTTAAAATCCCTCTGACCACTGTGCAGGACGCAGTATATGTCATTCCCAAGACGAACTGACGCTGTATTGGCCGCAAAAGGAGGCCCTACACCATACTAATAAATGATTGTGGTCTAAAACCAGGTGTTTCAGTTTCATTGTCCACCCCCTGTAGTTTTCCCTGTTCTTCTATATAATGAACTGTAACCCTGAGGTAGCCATAATTCCCCTGTGATCTCCACTAGTCACCTATATGCGCGACTGTCCTATTAGCTTCAACTCCTTAGCTAAATTTGCCCTCTCTGTTTTATACAGCTTGTATATCCCAGTGCTGACTGTGGGTCTTGAGAGGGACTCATGGATGGAGTTATTTGACATGATATGAAATATGTCATACGAATCTTTGTCCTCCATTGTATAATTTGGCCTGCGTGATGTGGCTGTTCATTTAGAAACTGATGTTCTTACTGCGAGCATTTATCTTTATATAGCCTTTATGCAACCTAGCTAGGGTAATAACTAATCTGACCAATGTTTTAAAGGTGCCCTGGAATGGAACTCTGTCTTCACATTGGTGCAGTTTAAAGAGGAGAGTGCAGTTCATGTAACAGACTGTGAACCTTAAATATGCTGCATTTACAAAAGAGGGTGGTAAAACAAGCTGATTCCGAAATCGTAGTCTGTTATATAACTGTTTTGACTCATTAATATGTACTATTCCAAAAGCAACACACATCTGTCCACTCACTGACTCAATCCTCCATCTCTGAAATAAACTTGAAATGAACTGAATTGACTGTTTAAGTCATGGCCTGGGTGGAGTTCATTTTAGGCAATTCGCTGTATCTGGACCCCAGATGTGTCCCTGATTTACTGACTGCAGCATCTGGCTAAATACTGTTTTAGTGTGTGTCCACTGGGCTGAAGTGCAGCTTTCTCATGCAAAGGACACAGGATAAAAAGAATCCCCAAATGTTGAAGACAAGGACATGGAGGATGCATTATGATTTTCCTGCTCCCTCAGGTGTGTGGACACCTCGAATACTGTGGAAATACAGTAAATGCTTAGTGCACAGTTACTACACATTGGACACTACACCTGCTTATGGTGCTGCTGGCTGTTGACTGTGATGTTCAGTATGAATGACTTGTGTATGCTCAGTGCGGCTGGGTGCAGAGGGGGCACTGTAACTATCTGCTGCTCCAGCATTTATTCATAGATTTACTGTTGACAGGGATACATCCCCTGTAGGCTACTCCCTTGTTAGCACAGACTAGATAACATAGCTGTCAAGTGGTGGTGGCAGAGTGTGCGTGTGTGTGCGTACGTGCGTGCGTGTGTGTGTGCTTTGTCAGTAAGCAGCCAGTGAGTAACCTTGTAGTCTTAAAAGCCATTATTATAGTACTGAGCCTTTTCCTCATACATTCTAGAACTGAAACAGCCATGTATGTATGCTTCTTGTTATATCTCTCTGTCTAACAATGTATATGATATAAAAGCCATTTAGAGACTAATGCTGACAGCGCCAAACTGTGCTACTATGTTGCTATATATTAGGAGTGTTGGATACCTTGCTATAGAGTGCATTCATTCAGCATCCCAAATTGTTCTCTGATGTCTACATAGAAGATATCGTTGCCGTCAAAAAAAAAAAAAAAAAGTTTTTCCGTTTCTATTGATTTTTTTACCTCTCTGTATCATTTGAATGGAGAAGCCGCCGTCTATGTTGTGTGAAAATTTCATGGTGAATGAATCAACAGAAATGACCCAAAACTACTTGGAAAAAAGTCTGGTTCCAATGAATTACATTGAAAACATTAAATGAATTGAGGTTTTTGGTCTCTCCTGAAAAATAGCCATTTTGGAGATACTTGCTTTTCTTTGGACAGCGACGATATATGACTTTGATCGGGGTAAAAAAATAGTGATGCACCGAAATGAAACGTCAAAACCGAACTAAATGAAAAACGAATACTGAATGCGGTTTTTCAGTGTTTCATTAATGTTGCCACTTTTTTCACCATTGCATAAATTAAGTAAGCCAAATCCAAATAGCAAGCGGATGTGGGCCACATGTGGCAAAAATTTGGCACTGCTGACCCACTGTCGGACCTGGCTGTGAGTCAAAGGGGGTCCCTAAATGTACAACATGAATTTGACCCACCTGTTCTGAAACAGATCTGGTCCCCTTCTGGCACAAATACAGCAGAGTGGGCTACTTTTGGCTGAGGCATGGCGTGGTGCATATGTGGCCCACATAAGCTAATGAGTAAAAGTTCCACTGTAGAAAAATGTGTTAGTGTCATTAAAAACGCCATTGTTCGGTATTTATTTTTTCGGTATTTCTTTCAGTAGTAAGTATTCGGTATTAACACTGAAAGTGATTTTTTTGCATACTTTGGCCTAATTATTTCGGTTGGTGAAAATTCCTGGTAAAAAATAATTGATCCCTTTTTTGTTGAACATTAATAATATGATCAGGTCTGCCTTGATTTGCTGGTTTACAGTGAGGAAACGTGACAATCACACAGCATGTGACAATAGACCCAAGCCTGCCCAGCTATGCCAAGTCCGAGAGCAGCTCTGATTCACCAGGACATAATCAGGTATATTCAGTCAGTTCTGGGACTTCTGGTTATTGGTTTGTCTTTCCTACAAAATGTATTATGTCGCTTTCACCTGCGTTACATGATATTATGTAACTGACCCCACTACAGAAGCCTTTCTTACAGAAGTTCTTATGAGTTCAACGGTGTAGCTTCTTTCTATCTTAGCCACTTATGGACTGTGTTGATACAATGCCCTCATAAGTTGTTTAACCCAAGAGTTAATGAGATTCTGCACTCGAATGTGTGTTTTTGGGGTAATCAGGATTACACATGTGTGAGTAAAGGCAGAGGTCGCAGTGAAAAACAGTTGGTGGAATGAACTTGGCACGATCTTCTAAACCGCCGTCTGTGAGAACAGTAAATTAATCAGTCCACGTGTGGAAATTCATGTCTGTGTTTACATTAGTAAAACTTGCATGCCTCCCTGGCTGTCAGAAACCATGAAATATATTAGCATGTCGGGAGGAGTCAACTTTCAACAGAAGGCAATCAGGAGTGCTGTGTGTGTATGTGTGTGTGTGGTTATGGAGCGTCTGACATTTCACACTGAGGTGCATGCTGATTTTTCTGTGTTTCTAGCAACTCTTGCTCTGAAAATATTGATCCATCCAGAAGGCCAGGGAAGGGCTAGGTAAAGAATAGCATACAGATGAGAATTAAGATATCGAAAGGGAGAGGTAAGAGGGTGTGTAAACACAGCAGCATATGAATTTATGTTGCAAAATAAAACATGGGAGTTTTATTCATAAGATTACTGATATCACACTGCATGTGACCCTGCAGGGAATATATAAAGCTTTTACATTATAAGCCTACAGCACAGTCTTCCATTAATCAGGCCAAAAAAATCTAGGCCAAGTAAAAAGGTCTTTATGGCCATAAATGATATACTATACATGGGTGGATTAATTTAGCATGTATGTAACAGAAGTAGGGCAGTATTGTAAAGCTCTATTATGTAGTAATTATCGAATTGGGTGGTGGCTGGCTACATGCACAATTCAGTACAATATAAAAGATAGTTATTCATTAATCAGGATCAGGGGAAACAAGGGAAATATAGGTTTAAAAGAAAGCCCCAACAGCCCATCAGCCTTCACTGCAGCTCCCATGCTTTTATATCCCTGGCAGACTTGTTTCTGCCAAGGATATTTTTCCACACATTTACATACAAAGTTTAGTCTTTGACAATGACTGTGTTTCTTACCAAGTAGTCTTGAACACATTCAGTGATGTTCAGGTCCGCAGAGCTTCTTGGTTTGATGTGTCGGTTTCCATTTTGCAGCATAGGCTACTTGATAGCTACACATCACTTCAGAAATGTAGTGTTGTTTTGTTACAGTGGCAGAATTGACTGAAAAGCCTTTTGATCTCAAAGGTAAAACCTAGGAAGCATGTTTTTATACCGTGCATGTTTTATCTTTGCATCTTCTTAAATTTAGGCCAAGAATGTTCTTTTATTCTTTGATAATTATGAAAGAAGATATTATTATTTGAAGATATTATCTGTTTAGGCCCTGGATGTGCATACATGCATTGATCAAAACAAAGCACCCATCAAGCCTTGGCCATTCAAGTGGAGTCATGATACTGTCACATGGGGTGGAAGTCCAGAAGATATCTTTTATGCATTTATGGCAGCTCATCACAGAACCTCCCCATGTGTTTTAACTGAGAAAGCAATGCACTTTACCAAACAGTGACTTCCAGTGAGGCTTTGAATAGTCTGATGTGCTGATGCTTTAGTGATATGTGTGGAAATGGTGGATACGTTTAAATATGTTTATTTCATTTTATGTAGAACAGAGGGTTATACTTTTCCTCCTGAGGTTTGACCATTAGCAATGTACAAACATCCATATGTGAATGTCTATGTAGTCCCTTACCCTCTCTGCCTGTCCATGGCAGCTTTGGCAGAGTAAAGACATTGCTCAAGTGTCCCCCCACTTCTCCCATCTTGTCTCAGAGTGGTGAAATGTAGATTAGCATAGCAGAACAGATGGCCCTGTCACTCTGATGTGTGTCCATAGATAGATGACCACCTGGACTCAGGTGTCCTCACTGAGATGCTTCGTTCACTAAGGCAAAGATCAGGCGTTCAGAAACAGTGCAGCCTACCCCCAAGAGCTAAGACACCACACTTAAGGACCGTTTGAAACGTAGATTCGCTTTACACGAGGTGGGGTGCTGTAATTATAACCAGAGTGATTTTAATTTCAACAAAATTTGCCAATCTTCTGTAAAACTAGCCATTAAAGCAGCTCCAGCTTACATCAAACCCATGCTCATTAACAAGTTGGTTAATCTTCTGGCATAGCCTGCAAGAAAGCACTTCAGAAATCAGAAATCAAAACACATTTTTTTCCCCATGCAATGAAGGTCTCTAAGCTGGGTAGGGTTTTCCCCTTTATATACTGAAGGGGGTGAGGATAAAACAGGGAGATTAATCAGTTTATATCCAAATCGTCTATGAAAGAGTGCAATATTTTATATCAAAAACTGCAATTTTATTTATAGCTGGCATTACCAACAGTGTTGCCATAACAAGTTTTATTTTGAGAAATGTAAGACTTAACAGAGCTTGTGAACTACCCATAAATGGGATGGACCACTCCAAAAGACACATGCTGTGCACGCGCTACACCACCACAACAAACTGGCAGTCTAATGCACTACATTCAGCATTCAAGCCTCAAGTTCAAAAAGTGGACACGGTGCTTTTTCTTATGAAAAAAAAGGCCCAAAATAATTCATATAATTAGTCAAAATTTATGCATGACACAGAATCAATTCAGCAGTAGAATATCAATGTATTAATTATGTATTTCAGATTCAATATTTATTGGTGATGCCAGCAATACTAGTAATAACAGAATAATAAAACAGTAGAATTAGATAGTAACATTTGCACCAGAAGATGCCTCCGCAAGACTGACAGGAGAACTCACAGGAGTACTATGTTTAAATCAACAAGCAGAAAACTAACAAATGCAACAGTAAAGTGGGAAACCACAGTTCCACCCAGAGCTCCAACTAGCATGAATCCAAGGCTGTTTGAACAAGAGTAGAAAGCTGCAATCATAGAGGAGCTGGAACCGATATATGCGTGTATGTTATATAGGCACTCTTAGGTATGTAACATGCGGCCACAGTTGTTTTCACCCTTTTCTGAAAGTTGCATTCCCCTATGGAAATTGGGTTTTTAATGTTCAAGTTTTTGTAAACCCTGCACACACTTAACGTAGTAAATCTAAATCAGAATCAAAAGCAAGCTTTATTAGCCAACGTATGTTCTCACATACAAGGAATTTCTCTTTGGTTACTTGAGCTCATGTCACACAGTACAGCATTCATAGTACAACAACACACACACATGCGTGCGCACCCACACACACACACACACACACACACACACACACACACACACACACACACACACACACACACAATACCTTACATACTTGTAAATCTTCACATGTGACACAACTAACAAACAAAAACAAACAAAGCATGATGAAGCTTCTGACCAGTGTACATGTATAAAGCTCATGTACATTTCATGATGTACAGTATAAAGTATGTACAAATAATTTTATTACTGAATTACTAGAAAGTCATAAATGCACTCCCCATTAATAATAGACATTACAAAATGCAGTACTTCTTAAATGGAATTATTTATCATACACTACATTTACTAAAGGCTTGCTAGATAGATGAAGAAAAATTGCAATACATGAATTTGTACTTCTGGGCAATAAAGCCATTTACATTCTGTAAATGAAGTATAAACTCCAGTGTGTGTAATTTATACAGTGAGTTTTTATTCTCTGTAAATCAGTCATGAACATTATAAGACATTGTGAATAGTGTGAAGGCCAGTTGTCTGGAAAGTGTCTTGCATTAGAATTTAAAACTTGAAATAGCTTCAGTGTGAATGTGTAAATGGCTGTTGTGGGTGCCTGTCTGATATTTGGATTGGAAATCAGGATGAAGTTTAAAGTCTCTTACATGCACATATTTGATGACACATCCCATGATCATTTCACTGGGATGTCACTGCTTTTCTACTGCTTACCTTGAGACACTGCCATACTTACAGTGTTCCGTAAAATAAGATCTTGCCAAGGAATGAGACTGAGCACTGAATATTCCATTTTTTCCATGGAAAAGTTTGGCTCCTTCAGTCTGTCATTATCTCTGATATGCGGTCAGCCTTTGGCCGACGAGGGAGCCGCTCTTAGACAGGAGGAGACAAATGTCATTTCAGCTCCTCTTAACCATAAATGGCTTAATCCTCGACCTTGTTGAGATGCACCCACTTGCATCAAGCGACAGCGCAGGAGTGGGCCGTAAACTGGGTGCATGTACAAGCCTGTCCGTAAATTACTGGGAGGAGACGATCTAATAACAGGGTTGTGGTTTAGGCTGCTTTAAATTGATAAGAGGAGGTTTTAGTCGCAGCCATATTTCTGGCAACTGTGCATGTCTGAAATGCCCAACAGGCCACTGGCAAAGTGAAGAATGCTGTAGCCCTCATCTCTATCTTCATTTATACAACAGCAGGGGAAACTATTAACCACTCTCGTAAATTGGGAGTGACTTAATTTAATGTGCTACACAGGCTTGTGAATGCTATTGCTGCTACAAATACACCCGGGAGGCGTCTCTTACACCCTGTTAAACAAGGTTTCTTTGCAAATCAGTTCCAAAATTAGGTCCATTATTGCAGTAAAAGTAATTTTAATCTTGACTATGCTGTGGAACTGGAGTCGCATTGGACGTTCTTTGTTCCTTGACCAGCAATTATGTTGAATAATGTAGTGTAATGCACTGTATTGTATCTCATTTGTTCATCATTATTGTGATTTTGGCTTGATTGTGAAAAACTACAGGCGGTAAAGGTGGTGTTTAATGGAAGAAGGCATAACAATTTAAAACAAGTTGGCTTGCTTCTTTCTATCTTTCATTTTTTCTTTTTTTCCTTTTTTCTTTGTTTGTTTGCTTGTTTGTTTGTTGGCTTGTTTGTTTGCTTGTTCCGTCAGCTTTTATTTATGTAAAGCACAGTAATTTTCCTTGTGGTATAATAACACTAGCCTTGATTTTAGGTTTTGGTTAATTTTTTGGTAGAACTGATCTTCATTGTTCATGTTGAATCTTGTTAATCCAAACATTACATGTTGCACTCTAAACATGAGAAACGCTGCTGTGTGAGACACTCTGAAAGGCTTTGATGGATTTTTGATTTTTAGACCTAAATTCAGAGCTTATTCAGGGTATGATTCAGAGCGTTGGTGGATCCTCATAAACAACTGAACTGGATCTATATGGCACAAACCTGTATGTTTATAGTCCGGAGTCAATGTTGCCTCCTGTGGTTTTATAGTCTGGCCATGAAAAATACAGAGCCTGTGGCTTGAGTGGCCTCTGGTTTGGAGATTCCCCAAGTTTTAACAAACAATAAAACCACCTGAATGTTGGCACATAGTTGTTAGACACATGCTCCTTTATAATGCACAGTTCTTTCATGTAATATTCCTCTTGGTATGTTTCATGAAAAGAAAAACAGTTATTGAAATGTTACAAATTGCTCAAGATTATTTTGGCTGCTTTAGACCCCCAGTGGTCACATAAACCCACAGCCGCGTCATTAACTATGTAACCAAAAAGCTAAAGATAAAATTTGTAAAGTACATTTTTTTGTTCACTTGCATTTGAATTTTCCTATTTTAGTGAGTAGCTATATAGTTTATTCATGTAAGTTAATGAATATATGTAACTTGCCACAAAATGCATGCACATGTATGACACCAGTGCACAGCTCATCACTTGTGAACATGTCCTCTACTGAAGAGACAGTTCCATCATCGCTTAAAAGGGTTTAGTATAGACCTAGATTAGTACCTTATATATCGTGTGGATTTATCAGTCTACTCAGGCTTTAGCTGGAGTGTCAGTGTTTGTAAAGAAGCCGTTTGTTGACTAAAAGGGTAATGAAAAAGCACTGATCATGTTTCCTTTTGAGTGGCTAGGTATTCTAAAAGTGTTCTCCTAAGAATGTTACTGGGTCCTGGATAACACTTAATAAAATGTAACTTTAACTGAATTTCTATATAAACTGCTGTAAATAAGTTTCCTCTGCATGGCAGTTACTGCATGTAGTGCTTCAGTTCTGTCTTACTGCTAAATCGGACAATGATAATCGGAATTACCATCCATTTCACATTACAAAGAGAACAGGTATGTGGCTTGCTGCCATAAGCTAAGCTTACAATAAGCATTTATTACAGTAAACCTCCCAGTCATTAGTTGATGGGCTTTTGATCTGTATTCTTTAAAATGCGAAATTAAACACTTGACATTTGGTAATGTGGTAATTAGACACTGTGCTGAAATGACCATTTTGCATCATAAATGTCAAGTGAATTAACACCAAATATGCAAATGAAGGCTGGATAAATTGATCTGTTCTAATTGGCAGTAATTACATCACAGTGCTGCAGTGCAAGCAGGTATTACTGCAAAAGTGGCATGTACAAGTCTTGTATTCATTATTCCATAAAGCATTAAATATTACATAACGTATGGGTTATTTTTATTATTTATATTTTTATTCTTTCTTTCTTTCTTTCTTTCTTTCTTTCGTTCTTTCTTTCTTTCTTTTGCTTTTGTTTACGTAAAGCACAGCAGATCTTTATTGTACACTTTGTATCCTGTTAATCCAAACATTGCATGTTCTGCTCTAAGCATGAGAAACGCTTCTGTGTGTCAGTGTGTGAGACACTCTGAAAGGTTTTGGCAGATTTTCTCTTTGTAAATTTCAGTCCCTTATTCCAGCAAGGAGGAGTTGCTTAAAGAGCAATTCTGGCCAGATGTTTTTCAGACCCAAATTACTGAGCAAAGAAAAAATGAAGTTCCACTTATATGGAATGTACATATATGTTTATAGTTAGTATTGTCTGTATTGTATTTATTTATAAATCAATACTGCCATATTTAAATGAGATAATAACTAAGCCATGCCTCACATTGCACAGTCATGGTCAGTCTGGTGGTATGTTTTATGAATCAGGCCTTTTAAAGTGAGATTATGTAATGTTATCAGCCTATATATGATGGTATTCTAATGACACCCCCTTGTAAATTTTCTTCTTAATGTACTTTTAATATCCATAAAATGAGCACAGCTGTTCTTTTCGGGTCCCTGGAGCAGTATCACACAGGACAAACGATGTGCCAGAGACCTAATAATTGCAAAAGAAAAACTACAGGAAATCCCATTTCAGGAACTCTCCATTTTCTACTGATGGGCTGCTAAATTAAAAGCACTGCTGAGCTAAAAGCCTGCTCAGGACCACACATCTACATCCATGCATGCAGAGAAGGTCCCACCTTTAGGTACATGTATACCTCTGTCTTTCTCATGTTCCTTCAAATCTGGATTAGCTGGATTGCGAGTAGGAGCTAAAAGGGCCTCTGTTCTCACTGCAGTTTGTAAGCTATGCACAGGCAGGGATCCTATGTATTTGGTATTCATGTGAGAACTAAGGTACAGATACAGATACCTGCAGATAACATTCATTTCTATGGTAATGCTGAATCCGTGTCACACCACTGGAAGTGTGCGTGTGTGTGCGTGTGTATGTGTGTATGTGTGTGTGTGTGTGTGTGTGTATGTGTGTATGTGTGTGTGTGTGTGTGTGAATGTGTGTGTGTGTGAATGTGTGTGTGTGTGCGTGTGTGTGCGTGTGTGTACGTGTGTGTGTGTGTGTATATGTGTGTGTGTGAATGTGTGTGTGTGTGTGTGTGTGTGTGTGTGTGTGTGTGAATGTGTGTGTGTGTGTGTTGTTTTTAGTATATATTGATGGCAAAACTGTCCTGGATTTTTTGCTTATCCAGCAAACTGTAAGGGTAATTTGATGATCTGACCTTGGATTTTCTGCTGTATGATGGGAGATCACTTTAAAGTAGAATACATCACCTGTTACACTCTTAACTGCATCCAAAGGAAGTTGAGTTTAGGATTTGAATCAAAATAGTTCTTGGTTAAGTCAATTATCAGTTTAAGTGAAAATCCTTACTTCAGATTTAAAAAACCATTCACAAGTGTCTCCTGGAACATTACATATTACAAAACAAAGCACATTAGTGTGTCTGTAGGAGAAGTGTGTGTCTGTGATTCTGGCGGCCTGTTTGTTTTTTCTTGGAATTACGATGAAGTTCAATAGAAATCTGTCTCTGCTCAAGGTCTCAAAATATAAACTCAATTAGGCAAGTCATCCGTTACTCCTATGTGGGTTGGCATATAGACACAGACCTTAAGAGTGCTTTGTTGCATCCAGCTTACCACTGTATGTTTCTAAGGCATTTGTTGTGTAGCATGACGTGTGTATCTTTATTGGCTGGTGCCTGAATTTGTGTCATGAAAGAGCTGGTTACAAACAGGCGTAAGGTTTTCCTGCTGTTTGCGATGCCATTGTTTTGTTATGTTTGCATTTATGCTGTGCACATGACTGGCGTGATTCCAAAATATCAGTCAATGTAATTTAGTAAACATTTTGGGTTAAACGGTGCTAAACCAGTGATATTTACTAATCCACTGCCAGTAACTCTGTTATTTCTGCAGCTACAGGCACTTTTTTGGAACACAGCAGATTTTTGTATCTCACAGTTTTAGCATAATTCGTAATGGAACATATTAGCAGTGTAAGAGCACATGTTTACATAGAAAATCCTACTGAGTTAATATATACACCATATACAACCTCAATTCCAAAGGGAGGCTGCATAAAATGTAAATAAATGTACATAAAAACAGAATGCAAGGATTTGCGAATATCAAAGATCCATTTTATAATTACAGTAGAGCTTAGAACACATTTCAGCTGTTAAAAGTGAGACATTTTATCATTTCATGAAAATTATTAACTCATTTAGAACTTGATGGCAGCAGCGCCATCTTAAGCCGGGGAAACAAAAGGCTGGAAACGTAAGTGGTACTAATAGAAACAGCTGGAGAAGGAATTTACTACTAAGTCACATGACTGGGTATAAAAAGAGAGTTCTCTCAGAAGATGAGCAGAAGTTCACAGATCTACAAAAAAAATGCATCTAAAAATTCTCCAGCAGCTGGTCTCCTCACTTCCCAGATGTTTACAGACTGCTGTTAAAGAGGGGCTGCTACACAATGGTAGACATGGCCCTGACCCCAACTTTTTAAAAATGCGTTGCTTCCATCAAGTTCTAAATGAGTTAATAATGTTTATGACACAACATAATATCTCACGTTCAACCTCTAATATGTGTTCTATGTTCTATTGTGAATAAAATATGGGTCTATGAGATTTGCATTCTGGTTTTACTAACAAGTATTTTCATTGTACACATATTTTGGCTCATATCCCACACCACATATCAGTTTCAAGTGCATAAGATAAGTTACTGGATCTATAAATGGTTTCTTTTACATTTTGTTTCATCCTTGTTTGGTGGTGTGTTGACTAGTGTGTTTGGTTTAGTGCTAGTAGAAGGGAGCAGGTGACTATACTGTTAGCAATGTCTGTCATATGAGCATGAAGCTATTTAAACCTTAATTAAGGATCGTTTGTGTTAAAAATCATCAAGCTGATGTATCGGTCAGGGTAACCCAACATGCCATACGTCTCAAAATGGTGTTGTAACGTATGTTTCCTCTTGTTAACACAAGAAATACTTAGATGTGGTCCTCACTCAGTGAGCAGTCTTTTTTTTTTCGTCCTTGAGGCAGCCTTTTCAGTAAGGATGTTTGCTCATGTTTAATCCAAACACTGTGAAGACCAAATGTCCAGCCAAGATGACCCCTCATATGCATGCATTTTACTAACATACATCTATTTTTGCTTGGACATTGAAAAATATCAACCATGCATCTGCAAAGCTGGGGATTTGAAAGGTAGTTAAGATTAATTAATCAGTAATGAATTGTAGGCTGTTCAAGAAGTCTCAAGAGTCCCTACCTTAGCAAAAAGGCCTCCCTACACCAATATGACACTTTCTGCATAGGAACATCTACTAAATGCATCAGTGTAGGTGTAAACCTTCTGATTTTAGATATTGCAGAAACAGTATGTAATGGTTCAGACATTGCAGGACGAGGACAGCAGGTTACTCACAAACGCTAAGGCAACATTAGTATGAGTTTTGCAGTGTTGTTCTGCAGGCCTCACCGGCTATGCTCTGAGTTATAGAAGTGTGGAGGAGCTATAGGATTTATCCTCACACCACGCTCAAATCGGAATGAATAATGTATGTGTGTGCACTGGTGCAACACACACACACACACACACACACACACACAGACATCAACACAAGGCTTAGTCCTCTCATTTTCTGCCTCTATGCCTTTGGCTTCACGAGTGCTTGGTTTTTTGCATTAGTTG
>JAMWET010000114.1:162500-320000 GCA_024036415.1 Prochilodus magdalenae | reverse complement strand
AGTTAATACGATATAATACCCAAGCATGTGTGTATGTAGAGTGACATGCAAAAGTTTAGGCACCCTGATCAAAATGAATGTTACTCTGAACAGTTGAGCAAGTTAAAGGTGAAATGATCTCCAAAAGTCATGAAGTTAAAGATGACACACGCTTTTCAACATTTTAAGCAAAATCAGTGTATTATTTTGGTTATATACAACTTTACAGCAATAAAAAGGGAAGGAGTACCTTCCAAAGTATGGGAACCCCAGGAGATTTCAGTGTTTAGATAACTCTCAGACCTTAATTAGCCTGTTAGGTTTATAAGTTGTTCACTAACATTGTTAGCAAAGGCCAGGTATTGCAAATTTCAAAGCTTTATAAACACCAAGACTTCTTTAGCCTCGTTCAAAAACACAGCAGCCATGGGAGCTCCCCAGCACTCTGAAAATGAGAATTGTCGGGGCCCACAAAGCAGAAGAAGGCTATAAGAAGATAGCAGAGTTTTTTTAGGTTGCCAGTTCCTCAGTTCGGAATGTAATTAAGGAATAGAAGTTAACAGGAACAGTGAAGGTCAAGTTAAGTTCTGAAAGACCAAGAAACGTTTCAGAGACAGCGGCTTATAGGATTGCTAGACAGGTAAATCAGAACCCCTGCTTCACTGCCAAAGACCTTCAGGAAGATTTAGCAGACTCTGGAGTTGTGGTACATGGTTCTACTGTTCAGCGACACCAGCACAAATATGGCCTTCACTGAAGAGTCTTCAGAAGAAAAGCTCTCCTGCTCCCCACTTGAAAGGCTCTTGGTTGAGCTGTGATACTTGCTAAGTTGCTACTAGGTATGAAACATGCAGGATGCAGGTTTTGCTTCGGTCCCTTTTCCTTTTTTGTTTTTTTGAAAATGTAAAAGATGAAATTAAAAAAAATGTTTCTGCTTAAAAATACAAAGGGAATCTGTCATTCTTAACATTATGCCCTTTGGAGACCATTTCACCTTAACTTTACATATATTTTGACAAGGGGTGCCCAAATTTTTGCATGCCACTGTACATGTTTAGTAGGGGTAGTAGACCAGGCTTAGCATAATGATCAGAGTGATTGTACAGCTATTTTCACTATTGAGGTTAAGGTTATTGGAAGGTTATAAGGTTAGTTTTGGATTGTGCTTGGAGAAAACGCATTATAAAACATTTCTGAGTGAAAATACGTTAACATTCTTTATCCATTGTGGACTGGTTGTACACTCCTGAGAAAATGTCATTAGATATAATAATATTTATTGCAAGAAATTCAATTCAGTTCAACTTTATTGTCATTATACCAATACAGAGGTTGGACAGTAACGGACATAACGAAACACAGTTGGGCTCCTTCTCCAGTGCAGTGATTATATATATATATATATACATATATATATATATACAATATGTGCATAAACAGTAACAGTAAGGCATGTGCAAAGTGTGTAAGAGCCGTATCTGTATGTCAGAATGTGAATGCTAGAACTGATGTGCAGTATGAGGTGCATTGATTTAATGTGTCCCAGTAAGGGGTTTAATCAGTTGGCTTATTCTGGAAATGGAACTTGAAACTTGATGGTTGCGGTCATCAGCGAGACATCTGCAACCCAATCTACGTTCTTAGAAACAGTTCAAAATACACCAGGTAATTTCCTGAAATGTATTTATTTGTTTATTTATTTATTTATTAGTGTGTTAGTTTATTTATTATTATATATTTGTTTGCTATAATAATTGGCAGACAAAATTTAAAATAGGTTTTTGCCACTTAGCACACCAAGCTAGTGAATCCTATAGCCAAAATGGTATTAACAATTATCATTAAAAAGCTAACATTAAAAAGAGCATTTTACTCACACATGTTTAGCAGACTGAAGTTTCTCCACAAGAGGAGTTAACAATAGCTTCACTTTTGTGTGATTAAATATTAGTTATTATAACGTGTGCTAATGCTCATTATTTTTACAAACCACCCAGGCCTAGTAAAAATTGTGATTTATGGTAATTGATTTGTGAATATACGAAAGTTGGTTTATTGTTTTGTTAAAAGGAGGTAAAACGGAAAATTGTGCCACTTGGGCTCAGGCTCTGCGTTTTTGTGGTCAGAGCGTGAAAGACTGTATCCAGTGAACACTGTGAACAGTGTATGTGTGTACATGGATCCCAAGTATGGGTGCCGTAACTGTAGCACAGTGAGTGAATTACCGGCTGTAATCTTCACTTTAGCTCATCATTAATCAGGGTGCAGAAGCAGCATCGCCTGTTCCCGCGAGAACTGTCCTTAACCCCTCAGCCACTGACCAGTCAGCTGTGACAGACTCACCACGCAGCTGCCAATTACCGTCAGCAAGAAGAGCCATCACTCTGAGTGTCAACTCAAATTATTCCACGCAGAGGTTTATGAATTATTACCTGATCAGCCATGAAGCAAACATATCGGACTCAGCAGGCGGCCCCTTCTCCCCCCTGTCTTTCCAAATGAAGATTAATGGGCTTTTGATTATAACAGTAATAGGCTGTAACCAGACTGTGATTGTGTTTTACAACAACATGGTAATTACCTTCATTTTCCCTCATTTCTCCAGCATTTGGAGATCAGAGAGGTGGTCCAGGTTTTATTGAAATGTCCAAGTGTCTTTGTGTGGGTTTACTGCCATGTCTTCATATCAGGTGTCTAATGGATTCCTCAGTCAGTCAATAATCCATAATGCATCTGATCTCAGGTGACAGATATATGTGGGCCTCTTAATCCCATAAACTAACCTTGTGTCACTCATCTGTCAACCCACTGCTGGTCTGATAGATAGGAAAGGACCCAACAAGGAAGAGCAATCACACCCACACCTCAGACAGACATAACTAATCACTGTCCAATCACAGACGACCCCATATATGTATCCAGATAAAAAAAAAAAAATCTAAAGCCTTCTAAATCCAAATCTATACCTTGCACTAGCTTCTGGACGTCTAAACACTAAGTACTAAATAAGAAAAAAAAGACTGGAAGAAATGGAGAAAAATAGATATGTATGTATATAATTTAGGAAACTCTACAATATATATGCGATATAAAACTGAAAGGTGTAGGAGCAGAACATTTCTACAGTAGGCAGTATTAGTGAAAATACATGACAGAACTTTGCAACAGCAGCCAATAATAGATTTAAGTATTCTTCTCAAGTATACATATATCATACACATAGTGTACATAATGCAGTATTATCATAATAATAAGAAGACTAAATTGATCTACTAATAATTTAAGACTTCACACATACTTAGATATTATTAAATATGGTGTATAATAACAAATATTATACTCAAACTCTTTCAGGTGCATACATAGTAAATCTCATCTCATGACTGCTTGCTGCAATGGGTATATTTACATCTGAATTAACATACACCTACAGGCCTCAAAGTTGTAGGCCATACAGATTAGATATGAAAATGACAATAAACAGAAGGATAGACCTGCTTGAGTCATTTTCCTCCATGCAGCCGAATTGTTGTGTGAATGTGTGAGTGAACAATGGCAGTGTTCTCCTCAGGGACCTGTTTCAGTATCACAGATCAGAATCAGATCGATGTGCCACAATGGCCAGAGTGATCGCTCCACTGGGTCCTATTAAGGTACAGAACTGGGAGTGTGGGTATGTGTGTAGAAGTAAGTGTGTGTACCTTCACCACGTGCACTTTCCTCTGGGACTCATTACTTCAGCCAAACAGACGCACACTCTGACAGTGCCATCTTTCATGCCACACACGCAGACCTTTGTCTTTTTATGAAGATCTATTGATGTGTGCTTCACATGAAACCTGGAACGTTTACTTCTTCTAATCTTATCTAATCTTAATACACACAGACTCAAAAAAGTAGAAGTCATTTAGGGAGAAGGAATGAGTCAACATGAATAGAACCTGGTGGTAGATCTGTCTTCATGAGACATACAAATGATTAAAATTTTATGCTCAACTGCACATAAAATATGCAAGGATGCTATGCTGTACCTGACTGACCTGACTAACAGCCATGATTGCGAACAGTGTTGCCTTTTATGAGTCATCCTGTTAGTGCAGCACCATTGGAAGACAGCTGCACCACACAGGATTACATTGATGCAGACCGTTACGACGACTGTCCTTAACACCACTTCAGCATCACCAAAGACTGCAATGGTATTGTGCCAGACAAACTCGACTCAGAATGGCAGCACATCACCTTCAATGAATTTGTGTTAGCTAACTAACTAGCTAACTAACTTATAGAGGCTAGCAAAGGCAAAGGTAAATTCATTCCTATTGAAAACATACTCTGTGAGATCTTTGGAGACACTTTTCCCAGAATCCAAGCATTTCCATATGGCAGCATTCCTTATTGTAAACTTCTTATCATGAACAGATTACTTTTGATCAACCAATTTCCTTAGACTATTTGTAAACAAAGGATTTGGATTTTGGATTACCATTGATGTAGAGACTATTCAAGGGCAAACTAGATGACACTGTAATCTACAGGACTTAATAAAGCCACTAATTGAATGTCCAGAAAATTTGTTCTTCGAGTGGCAACTTGTGTAACGTAGGCATGTTTTGAGGCGAAGTCGACGAGGGCATATAAATAAAAACAGTATTAAAATGGAGGGTTATACCCCGGTCTCCACCAAAGGTCATCGACCCCATTACACGAAGACCTAACCAGAAAGGCACTGTAGGCTTTATTAGACCTTTCAAGCTTCAGAATGCGTGGAGGAAAGTAATATCAGAGCTTTAGCACAACTGTCAAGTGATCACACACTTACTCCCCTACCTCCACTCCACCCCCCAACACACAAAGCCTCCTCTGTCTGTGTTCTGAAATCACCTTGGCAGTGACAGTTTTGTCAAAACTCAATTTCAAGGCAAGTGATAAAAATAAATTCCATCACATCATTTTGTGTGTGTGTGTGTGTGTGTGTGTGAGAGAGAGAGAGAGAGAGAGAGAGAGAGAAAGAGAGAGAGAGAGAGAGAAAGAGAGAGAGAGAGAGAAAGAGAGAGCGAGATAAAATATGGATGGCATCATTTAGGGGGCAGCGTCGTTCTCCATGGGTGACTTTAATTACAGATGGAGGGATAATCCGGCCGGGGAGACCGGACTTCAGAGAACTGCCCCCACCCCTTTTACACACACACACACACACACACACACACACAAAGGGCAGGAATGAGCTCCTGTGCTCTGGCAGGGTGATTGATAATGTGACATAAAAAACGGCAGGATTCAAAACCCCACACTCCCTGGCTGTTTGAGAGAGAGGGAGAGAGAGCCATGAAGGGGTGAGGTTATAAGGGGAGAACAGTGAAAGCCCAACACTGCAGTCTTCTTTACCATGCTGTGTTTGGGGGCTTTTTGGGCTAATTAATGGAAAATGGTCTGAGCCTCTTAGAGAATGGTTTATGAAGCCCCCAGCAAATCAGTGGCCCAGAAATTCCAATTAATAAAGACTATTTCTCTCTCTCTCTCTCTCTCTCTCTCTCTCTCTCTCTCTCTCTCTCTCTCTCTCTCTCTCTCTCTATCTCTCTCTCTCTCATGTTCGCTTAGCAACAGGCTCATGTTTATATATTTATATGTGTGTGTGTTTATATATAGTAAAGTCCTTATTAGCCTCCAGTCCTGTAGGACCCTCTGTAGGACCCTCTTAAGAATAGTTTTTTGCTACAGATTTTGCCTACATGTTAATTTTATCCAAAGTTTTTTTCAGACAAGATACCAGGTTTTGCTCAAGCAGCAAAGACACGTTACAAAAAATTAGACAGGGACAGTGAAAGTCTGAGAAGATGAAACAGACAGGTGAATAAGTGACAGACAAAGCTGCCATCTTTGGGTAAGAGCATGAAAGGCTTGTAAAGGGCAAGGCTGAAAACCAGCAGATGGACTGGCGCAAAATGGAAGTGTGTGTTGTGTTCTGATGAGTCCAACTTTCAGATTGTTTTTGGAAGTAATGGATGTTGTGTTCACTAAGTCAAAGTGGAGGAGGACCAGTATAAATGTGCCAGCATTTGTCACAGCATGTGTCTGCACCAATGGTATGGCACGTCTGTGAGGGCTCAATTAAGGTTAAGGTGTACAAATGCATTTTGGAACAATCTATGACACTGTATGTATACGACGTCTTTTCCGTGGGGTGCTAAAGGACCTGTATGATGAAGTATGATAAAGTATGATGAAGGAGAGCAAACAACAAACAAGCAATAAAAATCCACCTTCACTGGTGTAACGGTTGGTGTTTCCCGGTGCAGTCAAGTTACTTAGTTGGAATACTTCACATATGCTGTATTTGTCTTAACTGCTTAGTTTGATTTCAGGTTCATTGGGAAATTATTAAAATAAAGAAATATTTTTTTTATTCTAAACTAAAAAAAAGGACCTGAATATACCAAAAGCTTTGAACCTTTGATAAACATTTGGTCAAATCAGCCCACAAAGAGTGCAAAGCATCGCAATGAGAATATCTCTGAAATGCAGTTATTAAAAGCAGCAGAATAAAAACTTTCTTATTTGTCTATTCAATTTCTGTTGCCTACTCCATTGGAACTTGATTTGATTTCCTCATCAGACATCCTGCACAGTTATCATGGGTGGGGAAGGGAAGGAGAGAGGGAGCTGAAAAAAGAAAGAGAGAAAGAGCGAGAGAGAGCTAGAGATAGAGAGAAATGTATGAGCTGGTATCTGGTATGGAGATAGGCTGTATTGGCTCGCTGTAAGAATGGAGAGGTTATAAAGCCCTTCCTAGTGCAGAGCTCACACACACACAGTCATGTTCACATTAACACACATTTTAGAAATCACTCTTTGCCTCCGTCTTTGGCTCTGTGGTTGCCATGGTGATGGATGATAGTAGTCCTGGGATTTAGTGAAAGAGTAAAAAGACTGAACCAAACACGACACCTCCAGCTTTTAAATCATTTATGAATACAGCTCAGAATTAATTTCACTCCAGCACAAGAAGAGCGAGACAAAATGGAACATTGCTTATAGCAGCTTCTACAGGGGGGTGTGTATCAGTGTCAGTAACACAGTGCGTGTGTGTGTGTGTGTGTGTCTTGTAGGATGATGAAACATGCCCTTTAACATGTTATGTTAAAAGTTATAAGTGTTGAAAAAGACTGTTAAATGACTTTGTGCTCCACATACGTATCAGGGGCTACATAACATAGTCCCTTATCTGTTAGTTAAAGGTGTTTGGAATAGACAGATATTTGTGGTGAAAAAAAAAAGTTTTATTATTGCTGATCTGTGTTTCATGAGTTAAGCATCTTAGTAAAAATATGTATGACTCGTTATGCTAAAAGCCTTCACACGCATATGAACTTGAGTGAAATCCCATTCTTAATCCATAGGTTTTAATATGATGCCGGCCCACCCATTGCAGCTATAGCAGCCTCAGCTTCGATAGAAGACTGTCCACTGTCCAAAGAAGGTTTAGGAAAGTGTTTATGGGAATTTCTGATTCCCATTCTTCTAGAAGCGTATTGGTGAAGTCAGACACTGATGTTGGACGAGAAGGCCTGGCTTGCAATCTCCGCTCTAGTTAAGGTAAAGGTGTTCTATTGGGGCTCAGTAAGGCTTGGATGCAGAATGGAAACCCATTCTATAAAGCTCTCTACACACTGTTCTTGAGCTAAACTGAAGGCCGTATGAAGTTGGGAAGTCTGTAGCAATTGACTCCGCAGAAAATTGGTGACCTCTACGCACTATACACTTCAGTATCTGCTGACCCCGTCTTATACACATTATATAGACCTTTGGCCATGAAAGTAATTGGAAAAACTGAATTCAATGTATACAAAAGTATACAAGTGTATGCAGAACAAAATTCTGTAGCAAGAAAAGTAGAAAATGAAATTATATGAAATATACAAAATGCACAGCGGCATGTAAACAAAAAAAAAGTAATATTTATAACATATGAAGGAAAAAACTAGATAGATAGATAGATAGATAGATAGATAGATAGATAGATAGATAGATAGATAGATAGACAGATATGCAGCAGCAAAAACTATTATAAATAGTGCAAAGTGAAAAAAGCAAACTAACAGGTTTTTATTTTTTTCAGATATATTAATATTACCAAGTGGTAGATAAGGTTGGGAGAGTGCATAAAAGGACACAGTGTTCAGTATAGAAAACTGATCCCCTGATTGATTGGTAGATATTATTGATAAAAGAAGATTCTGCTTAACAAAAGTTCTCTACCTCTATCTCTTCCTGCTTGGAGAGCTTTAACCATAAGTCTACCTTCTGTCTGACTGATAGAACAACCCCTCCTGCCCCTGGGGAGCATCCATGTAGCCCCTCAATCATCCCTTTCTGTCTCCTCGTTTATTCCTCCCCTGGCCCTCACTCTTTACCCCCCACTTTCTCATGCCCTCATCTTCTTTCCATCCCTCTGGAGGATGAACTGCTGACAGATAGAGGCAGAGGAGGCTATTTCCCCCCAGTCTATATTTTCCCACCAGCATTCTATCTTCTCTCTGGTTTTGTGGCCTGGGTAATGCATTACTCTCATACTTCAGTGGTCTCTGTACCCAAAATCGTGTTCTTGCTTTTCATCTCTGGGATGGATAAAATATGCCTTAGTGGCCAGTGGTTACAGTCTGGAAGCTTTCAGGATAGGACAGAAGTGCAGTCAGATATTCCTTTAAACTGATGTTCTCTGGACTGGATATTGTTTGTCTGTGAGTCGCATATTCAGTACTGCCACAGTGCACTCGTCTGAGAGAGTGACATATATTCAGGGATATTGGAAAGACATGCACTGTTTTTCTAGAAGCCTGTAGACGCCTGTTCATCCAACACCATTGGGGGATGGCACATCACCTGTGGTACTGCAGGAACAGCCGCCTTCCTCTGGGATGTCTTTACATCAGATGTTGGAACATTGCTGTGAGGATTTCATCAGATTTAGAGCATTTGTAAAGGTTATCTACGGATGCTGTGGATCACAAATTCTGACACCCAAAGGCTCCATTACACCAGAGAAAACGGGTTCGCATTTCCATGCTGAAGGTCTTTCTCCTTCTCTAGCTGGCAGGGTAACCCTAGTCTCATGTGTGGCTTCAAAGCTTCTTGTTCTTTTGGCAAGGCTCTCTTATTGAGATCATACAGGCTGTGCCTGCTTTACTGTTCTATGCTCAGTTATCAGTTTTCAGCTGTCACTCTTCTAAAACAGCACAAGATCATGAAGTGTAAATACCAAATTAATGATTGACTGTTGTTCAAAAAACACTATATTGCCAAAAGTATTTGCTTGTCTGTTCTCTTACGCATATGAACTTGAGTGACATTAGAACCCATAGGGTTTAACATGATGTTGGCCAACCTTTTGCAGCTATAACAGCTTCAACTCTTCTGGCAAGGCTTTTTCTTTAGGAATGTGTTTATGGGAATTTCTGACCATTCTTCCAGAAGTGCATTTGTGAGGTCAGACACTGATGTTGGAGAAGGCCTGGCTCACAGTCTTTGCTTCAATTCATCCCAAATGTGTTCTATCTGGTTGAGATCGAATAGTTGACTGTGGAATATTTAAAAGGGAGGAAATTTGACAACTGGACTGCACAGGTGGCATCCAATCAGGGTACCATGCTGGAATTGCATGCCTAGGTGCTTGGTTCTATACACATATGACCATGAAAGTGATGGGAACACCTGAATTCAGTGATTTGGATGGGTGAGTGATTACTTTTGGCAATATAGTGTAGCATGACGTTCCTGAATAGATTTTTCTTATGTAACATATAAAGAGACATCAGTGCTTTATTGCTAAGATTTCCACTAACATGATTAAATCTCTGAAGCTCCAAAGTGTTTTGGTTTATATGAGTTAAACAGAAAACATTATGAGTGCCCATATCTTTATTAGATCATATTAAAGTTACTATAAAACTAATTCAAAAATTAAGAATTTTATTTAAGGTGGCAGTGAATTTAACGTGGTATTTCTTATTTAACAGGATTTCACTGTAGCTTTTAAACTTTAACTTGTCATTGTGTTCTTCAATGTTATCAGACCTTTTCCAAATTAAAGTGTGTTCACGAACTTTCCCTTTTCTAGTTTAAAAAAGCAGGTCAAATAAGGTTTAGTGTGTCACATTATGCATGTAATAGACAACAGTAGCATTTAAAAGTCAACACTAGCTTATATGCACTTGATGAGTGCCCTGTATGATTGTATTATCTACGCAATTAAAATTAATATATATGATCATATTTGGTGTTGACCTCTGGGGGGTAAGTGTGCATAAATCTCAACCTGTCCTTTTCATATACTGAATACACCTCATTCAGTGTGCTCTCGCCTGCTTATGGATCACTGCTGTGTGAAATGACCTCCTTGATCAGAGAGTGTGTAGCCCAAGCTAACTCTCTGCATTAATCTGCTTGCTCTGCTGATACAGGGCTAGGATCTGTGAGACCTCTGTCTTTCTGCTGCCACAGTCCTGAAACCAACACAGGATAAGCATAGTAGAGAAAGAGAGAGAGAGAGAGAGATCAGAGGAAAGAGGGGGCTTTGAGGAATCCTGTCCAGGTGGAGCTTTGGGCATCTGAGGGGAATTTAGGGAAAAGGAGCTTGGGAAGGGGATTAGGTAAAGGCCTTGGAAAACCTAGAAGCAAGTGTGTGTGTGTGTGTGTGTGTGTGTTAGAGCACACTTAGTCAGCTATGTTGGTATGAATGCAACTTTTCTTCAGTGCACTGCTGCCATCTACTGGCTGCTTCCCTTGCTCCCCCCCTCTCTCTCTATCTCTCTCTCTCACACTATCAGGCAAACATCATTCTGCTATTCTCATTAAAGATTAAAAGATTTTAGTGTAAAGGGTCGAGCGTATTTACTAAGTGTGCTCACACACATGTTCTGAAAGACACACATGCTTCCAAATGCAGACAGACATACACACAGTCGCTCATTTACATATAAATTGCCTTAAGCAGGATGTCCCTGCTAAATTCCTTAACGGTAGCTTGTTTAAAATTCATGAGAGCTTTTGTTCAAATAGGGACAGAAAGCACGAGGGTATTCAGCGGATATGCACTGCACATGTTTCAGGTGCATGTGTTTTATGACGGTAATGATAGACAGCTTGCAGTTGCGCATGTCGTGTGTGCATGTGTTTGTATTTCTGCTATCTCAAAGGCTGAATAAGCAGATGGTATGGGGATTCCACAGCTTTTTGATGTTTGGCATTCTGATAATGAACCAAGTCCGTCCCCCGTTGTGTGTGTGTGTGTGTGGATGTGCTCACATAGTTTGTGTCCTCATCCAGCAAAGGCAACAGAAATCATGTTTGTCTTTTCCCTGCTCCTGGTGATTAGGTCAAGTGTTCCCTCCAGGGGTTCACTTGTCAAAGTCGGTGTCAAAGGCAGCGCCTAGTGTTCAGGAGGAGAAAGGTGGAAGGTGCTTTACTAACCCTGTATATCTCTCCAGACAAAGCTGTCGAGATCACCTGGAGGAGTTGTTTATAATTCCTTTTATGCTGGTGTATAAAGAATCTTCTTCATCAATATAGTTATGGCCATATGTTTGTTCACATCCGCTAGCTATGTCTCCTTCTCACACAGTGCTACCAAGCTGAGGGCACGTTTTTGTACTAGAGCTCTGTTTTAATCTTGAGCTTGCTAATCAAGCTTACTGCTCTTGCCTTGGTCTCAACATGATTAGGAGTCGTGTCTTGCTCTTGGTCTTGAAGTAAGGTGGACTCTGGTGGACAGTTGTTTTTGAGACCAGCTGAGTGGGATGCTTCCGTCTGAGGTGGCTGGAAACTGAACTGCACAGAGAACGCAGTGATCTTTCTTCCCATGTGTAAGTAAAATCTGTTCTTTCCTGGACAATAATGTGATTGATTATTTTCCATGTGGGCTAAACTAAGTACTGCTTGTTTGTTGATGTTCCAGAATTCAAACATCTCCTCACAGAATGTCAGAATGTTTTATGTCATAATAGAATTTTTTTTTAGAGAAGACTTAATGATTAGCGTAATGATAACAAGGTACTTATTAACCTATAATAAGGTTATATATGGTATGATGTAATGATATAATTTAGAACATGTGTATTATATTATAGTATTATTATATATGTAAATCGTATATATATTTATTATATACATAAATATTATACTGTTTATTCATGTATGTCATGCTATTATGAATGATTATAAATAAAAATAAACTACAAAAGAATTTCACTTTACATTTCAAAATTCTGTAATTGTAATCTGGCTTTGATCTTGTCTTAGTGTTAACAGTACTGTTCTTGGTCTTTGCTCAAACTCACCTCTAGTGGTCTCGACTACAGCGCTACTTGCTTCCTCTGAGACAATGGGTTTAATTAGCCCGGTCTGTTTCTCTCAGCCATGTTTTGTGCATGAGAGATGACAGATTAAATTACCGCATGCTGAAGCAGCAAGCTGTCTAACAGCAGGGTGGCCTTGGAAAAACAACAACATGCACTTTATCATTGCTAGCCTGAGTTTGATTGGTTTAGGCCTCTTTGCCCTGAAATGGCCATCACTGTCAGGATTCGAGTCATACTGTAAAACCTAATGTCCATGTAAAGTCGGTATCAAATTATTTATTACCAGGGTTACAAAAACACAACTCAAACTCAAATTTAGCTACTGCAGAGGGTTCAGACACCACCTTTCACCTAATTCATTTCCAGCCAGTTATTTATTTTCAGTGACATGGAAAAGAGAGATCAGAAAGATACATCACAGGTGCCACAGAATGCATTTTTTCAGTCTTTGAAATGCTTCTCAGATGTCTACACAGCAGATACGAGATTTTGGTCAAGGTGAAAACATCTTAAAATAGACACAGAAAGGAGAACAAAGTGGAAATCCATTTAATTTGGCATGGTCATCATACCATGTTAGTTAGAGCTTGATACTGCCAGAACAACTAGAATGACAACAGTAGAGCCGCCAGCATCTGGGACTGATCATGATCTCTCTCTGTAACAGAGAACCTATAGAATGGTTCTACATTTACATGTACTACATCCTGGATTTATCCAAAAGTTTTTCAAGAGTTAGGTTCCACCCTAAGTAGTGCCACAGTTACATTCTAAAACCTGTACAAGCTGTAGCATTTAAGTTGGAAGAGAACCCATGATTCAGAAGCTGGTAAATAGGACACCAGTCATGCCTGCTGACAGTTTGGTTCCCTGGAAAGGGTATGAAAAGTGCCAAATTCACCTTGATGCGTGAAGTGACCAGGTGTAAACAGGGTCTTCCTTGGTACGAAGAAAACAAGTATCTCCAACATGACGTCTTTCCGAGTCTCTGTTGGTCAAAAAATCAACAAAAATGGAAATATGTTTTTATTGGAGCGATACATTTAATAATACCGCAAAATGTTCTTTCCCAAGCTGCATTTGAAAGCACAGACTGAAACTCTTATCAGTCGTTTAAGTGTTAATTATGGCAATGCTATGTACAGGCAGGGATGCCATATGTCCAGTTTAAGGCTGGACTGTCTTGTTTTTCAACTCCTAGTCCTCCATCTGGCGCGATACCTGAGTGGACGCCTATTAGTCCCCTTTTCAGGATGAACTATTTAAAATGTTCACTTGCCAACAATATAACATGCGCCATTGGCTAACACTACAAAGCAAAGCCATTTTATGTATTATCCAAAAACAAGAAGCTTACAAGGTTTTCTGTGTCATGCTGATAATGGTGAAGTAGTGCTGACCACAGGAATATTTTGTCTTTTGATGTCCTGAATGCTGAATGCCTGAAAGATATATAATATGTTTTAGACCAAAAGCTCTGACTAAAACTGTTCTCAGATGTCAGACAGCATATTTAACCTCCTGAGACCCGGACTTGCTTGGTGTGCAATTATGATTTCTCCTAGCTGTTTGTGATAGTAGGACCTAAGAAGTATAAAATCTAAACGTTGTCTTTGTACAGGAAGTTATTTTGGCAAAAAACAATGTTCTCATATGAAGCCAAAGGTTCAACCTTTTTAAAAGTATCATGGTGCAGAGAAGCAGAAATGGAATGTCCTCATATGAGGATGCTTGGGTCTCAGGAGATTAACCATAACCATGTCATGCAACAGGATTCATTAGGGAAGCTCTCCGTCATTAAACTCTTCGGACATCTGATTCCTGAACAATTGTTTCTTGGAAAGTTTCTTCTAGGACGATGCATTTCACATTAGAGCCCTCTGAACGCCTTTGTTTACAGCTTACCAGTTTGTGCAGAAATACCAAGAATTCCTGAGATATTTGTTATTGTGATGCACTTACAGTCTTACTCATATGTCCTTACAAACAGCTGGATGTTCTCCTTCAAGCTAAATATTTTGGGGAACTAGTCTGAACTAGTTTCCACAAGCTGGATTTAGAGTTCCTCCTTTAGCCTGAGGGTTTTACAGTCCGTGTGATACAGCAGCGCAGTGTCAGCGAGTTTGGTGGTCACTGTGAAGTCCGTGGTGATTTGTTCTGTTTGGGCATAGAGGTTCCTGCAGGCCGCTTTGGCTGGACACTGTCTCATTATGGACTAAGCCTGAGGGTTAAAGCACAACCAGAACACTGCCATTCTATTATTAACCATAATTTATCTGAAGCCTCTCTCTCACGGCAGACAGCCTGTTCTCTCTTTCTCTCCACAATTACACACAACACAGCCTCACTTTTTCCAGCAGCTTTATGGAGACTCTGGATTCTGAAAGCTGGTTGGTGGGATGTAGCGGATATTTTCTAGTGAAGGAGGACAAGATGGAGACTGAGGTTCAGATGATTAATGTAGATGCGCTGAATTTTTCATAGCGTACTTTGGGAAAGAATGCCTTGGGTGCTCATCACTTGGAACTTAGGCATATTCCTGTATTTTGTAGAATTCCCGTAATCTCAGGACTTCTGGTTACATGCAGCGTTACATGCTATAATACCAGTCTTGCATCATCCATGTATTGGCAGTGGTCACATGACTGAGATAATGAATCATTCTGCGGCGTGCTTAATTATCATCGGCGTGTGTGAATTGTGTGTAGGTAGGAGAGATGTTTAAACGCTGAGTTTACCCACAGTGCTGTGACTATAATGACCTGTCAGTCTGGGCATCGTGGTGGACTGTGAATGAGGGCAGTGGGTGAAGCTTCCTGTTAACAAACTGGCAAAGAGGAGCGAAGGAGTTACTGAATCTGATCCAAATGTTCTTTATGCTCCTACTTTCTATCTATCTATCTATCTATCTATCTATCTATGTATCTATCTATCTATCAATCTGTCTGTCTGTCTGTCTGTCTTTTTTGCTTTCTCTCACACCATCCCTCTCGCTATTTCTCTCTGTTCTTCTCTCTTTACTGCCTCTCTCTCTCTCTCTCTCTCTCTCTCTCTCTCTCTCTCTCTTTCTCTCTCTCTCTCTTTATATTTAGAGAAACCCTGTATGACTCACTCTGGTAATTGTTGCTTTTTGCTGTATCCAGTTTCATCTTTTCCTCTTTCCCTTGCTTTCTGTTTTTGGGCCATTTATACATCAGTGCCCATCCTACCAAGAAGTTCGAATAGAACATGTTTTTGCATGTGCACAAGAGTTTGTGTGGATGTATGTGTGTGTTTGTGTGTACGCATGTGTGTATATGTGTGAGAGTTTGTGTGTGTCTGTGTGTGTTTGTGTGAACGCATGTGTGTATATGTGTGAGAGTGTGTGTGTGTGTGAGTGTATGTTTGTATGTGTGCACGTTAGTGTATATGTGTGAGCTTGACTGTGTGTGCTTGTGCGTGTACGTTTGTGTGTCCATGCAAATGCATGTGTATGTGTGTGTGCATGTATGAGTGTGTGTGTATGCATGTGTGTGTGTATGAAAGAGAGTTTGTATGTAGTATCTGAATTTGTTTGTGTAAGAGTGTGTTTGTGTGTAGGCACGTGTATGTTTGTGTGTAAATGAGTGTGTGTGTGGGTGTGTCTTGTTTTATCTGTATGAGTGTGTGTATGTATATGTGTGTGTATGTGTGTATGAGTGTCTGTGTGTGCATGCATGCGTGTGTGTCTAGGATTGTGTATATGTGTCTAAGTTTGTATGTATGTGTGTGTGTGTGTGTGTGTGTGTGTGTGTGTATGTGTGTGTGTGTGTGTGCGTGTGTGTATCTGTGTGTATCTGTGTGTGTGTGTGTGTGTGTGTGTGTGTGTGTATGTGTGTGTGTATATATGTGTGTATGTGTGTGTGTGCGTGTGCCTGAGTTTATGTGTGTGTCTAAGTTTGTATGCATGTGTGTGTGTGTGTGTGTTTGTGTGTGTGTGTGTGTGTGTGTGTGTGTGTGTGTGAATGTGTGTGTGTGTCTAAGCCTGCAGGCTGTGTTTTAGTATGTGTGGGAGGATGCTGGCAAGAGTTAACAGTAACAGGAAATGCCAATCATCCTACAGCAGCCAATCAGCATGCAGCCCAGCTGAGCGAAGGATGTTGCACACTCACACACACACCTCAGGGACCACAGCTGTGCTCCGTGTGTGTGTTGGATGATTGTGTTGTCACACAACAACAGCAGCCCCCCCTGGAGACTGTTTGTGACATAAGCTAAAAGTACTGTGTGTGAATGTGTGCCCTCAGGAGAATGGTCATGTTCTGATTTATGTATGGTCACTCGGGCTCCAACTTGCTCCAGCTGCCATGCATTGTTCTTCATACAACTCAGAGAAAAAGACAGACAGAAAGAGAGAGAGGGAGAGAGGGAGGAAGCAGTGTATTGAGAAAGACAGAATGAGAGGGGAGGGCACTTGAGAGAGAGGAAGGGAGGGAGTTTTAGAGGGAGAGAGAAAGATCCAGCGGTTTATGGTGTGCCTCAGAGTGACTCTAACAGAAGAATCTTTCAGAGGCTGCATTGCGCTGGTGAGTACAAGCTTTTAAAAGTTGCCTTTTTTCTTTTTTTTTTTTTTAACACAAAGTGAGAACCACGTTTCTACCGTCTGATTTCATCAGAGACATTCTGAGTGTTTTATCCAGTGGTTTATGTCAGACTATTTGAAGATTGTCAATGTACTGTAGATGTTTAAAGAGTGTTAGTATTGGACAGAACAGAAAAACATGCACTTGTGTTTATGCTTATGATACCAGATAGTCAGGCTGGAAAAAGCTCTAAATGGTGGTTTATAGATTCTCTGAAGGCAAAAACTTTTATTTATTTATTTTTTCTTTCATTCTAGATGTTCAGTGTACCACACTGTTCTTTTTTTCACCATGAGTTTTTGAATCTGTGTAATAATACTGGTGGTTATCATCTGTGTGTGCATGTGAGTATAGATGAGTGATGTAAGAGGCTGACCTTGTGAACTCTTTGTCACTAGCTTCAGGCTCTGCATGATGTACCACATACTCATCATACTCTTTTCAGTCTGTTTATCATGTATCCTTCTGTTTATACCTGCAGTAAATCTAGTGCTAATGTACTTGACTGTAATGACAACAATGATAATAGTATAGTTAATTTAGCACTAAGCATCTAAATTGTTGTTGTCTGAACAAAGCCTTGTGAACTTCTTAAATTCTGATAGATGCTAAAGTGGTTTTGGACCATTTACACTTTTTTTATTCAGCAATATATTTCCAAATGGTCTGTTCAAACCATATAAAAATAAATGAGTGAAAACAAAAGACAAAAAATGAAGATTGGAGATTTTATTCAAATTTTTTTTATAAAAAACCTTTCACACCCACATGTTAATACAGTACCACATGTTTCACTCTGCTTACATTGACATTGAGTTTTAAAATGTGGGTCATAGTGCTCTTGTATTGAGTGTGTGTCTGTGTGTATATGTCTGTGTGTGTGTGTGTGTGTGTACGTGTGTGCCTAAAGTGCCTAAAGTAATTTTTTATCATCAGCCTCTTTACTGGACTATCAAAGTAATTTGCAAAGTAATTTGTAGTATTAATGACAGGTACATCTGCTAAATGCAAATATGAGAGTAGCAGGGTGTCAGAAACATGCAGGGCTCTGTAGAGGTTAAACACTAACCGGCATTTATTTTCATTCTAGTAAACACAACCACAGGTTCAGCAGATATTTCTGAGGCAATAAATACAAGACAATCCACTTGCTAAAGGAAGGGCAAAGTAAACTTAGATATAATAAAATAGTAATAAAATGTAAAAAAGAATGTAAAAAGGGCAGTAAGATAAAGTATGGTCTCTGTATTTCTTTACATTGTGTAACTATTTTGTGACTAACAGAGCAATAGAGCTGCATGGCATGGTGTGATTACTTTAGTGTATACTATGGTTAATCATGCTTCCTCCATCTGTAACATATACCATCTCAGAGCAGTGCAACAGTGAGAGATGACAGCATGTAGCTTAAACAAAGGCTCCACAGGCAGGTCACACCAGTGAAATAAAGAGAGCAGGAAGGGAGACAATGAAGTTGTTACACACACACACACACACCACACACATCACAACACATGTGTAACACACATACATGCTCACTCTCCTCTCTCTGCTAGTGCCAAGGAAGTGAAGACAATGAGGTAAGATTGTGTGATTGTGGACACAAAACTGTGATACACACAATGATTTTTCTTTTCTAATGTGTGTACAGTAACAGACACACATACAGAAACACACACAGGGCTCCTTGTGTTGAGCTTCCTGTCTGGATGGTCTCCAGCAGCATCTGGATCAATGGCTGAGAGAGAGAGATTGGATAGGGGGAAGGGTTTTGGTGGTGAAAGCTGTAAACTCTCCAAAAGCCTGCAGTTCCAGCTGAGCTCTAACTCAACATGAGAAAGCATGAGAGAGAGAGAGAGAGAGAGAGAGAGAGAGAGATGTAGGCATCTGTTGAGACTATGTGGATTTACAGCATCTTACCTGCTTTACTGAGAGACGCTGTTGCCTGACAGATAGAGAGAGAGAGTGATGCTTTGGCGTGGGGGGAAATGACAATAGAAAAATAAAATGGTAAAAACAGCAAAAGAGAAAGACAAAGACATACATACATACATACATACATACATACATACATACATGCACACATACGTACATACATACACACGTACATACGTACGTACATACATACACACATAGTACATACATACATACATACATACATACACACACACACACATACATACATACACACATACATACATACATACACACGTACATACGTACATACATACGTACATACACACATACATACGTACATACATACACACGTACATACACACATACATACATACATACATACATACATACATACATACATGCACACATACGTACATACATACACACATACGTACATACATACACACGTACATACACACATACATACATACATACATACATACATACATACATACATGCACACATACGTACATACATACACACATACGTACATACATACACACGTACATACGTACGTACATACGTACATACACACACACGTACATACGTACGTACATACACACATAGTACATACATACATACATACATACATACATACACACATACATACATACATACATACACACATACATACACACATACATACGTACATACGTACATACATACACACATACATACATACATACATACACACGTACATACACACATACATACGTACATACACACATACATACATACATACACACGTACATACACACATACATACGTACATACGTACATACATGAGACTTTGCTAATACTGTGACCGTTTACTGCTATATACTTGCTTAAAGTCTTCAGGCTAGCACACACGACCCCATGAAATCCCTTCTTTCCTAAGTATTTTGTATGTGTTTTATTGTGTGGCTGTTTGCAGATGTTAGAAAAATGTCGAGGGACTGAAAGTGGAGTGATCTAATCGGGAACGCCTGTCACATCACAGTGCTAAATGTGAAATCACCTGCACAGTCTAATTCCATTAATCTGTCTGTCTTTCTCCCTCCTCATCATCTCCTCTGAATGCCAATCTTTATCATACGTTCCCCGTAAAGCCCCTCACTAATGCGTATATATGTTGCCATAGGGACAGTGTGACCGCTGTTGCTGAGGGCTGCTGATTACTTGTTCCCCTGGTTAACATGGTTACCATCTCCACGGCCACACTAATGGCCATAGACAGCCCGGGCTCTAGGGGCTTTCAGTCGGAATAGTGGTGTTCCCCTCCTCATTACATGCACACAGAGAGAGAGACACTGCTGGGCAAGCAGCTGCATCCAGTGCGCTAATTACCACAGCATGCATGGAGAAATGCCAGCACGTTTCTTCAGAAATGCTCACTGCTGTTCAGAAGAGTCAGTACAGCACTCAAAGTGGTGCTGAGAGACCTCAATCATCATTTTAATTAATTTATTACTTTTTGAAACGGTCTTGTTCATGAATGTACACTGCCTGAAAAAAAATGCGAACTGTTGTCGGACCACGTTTAGCTTTGATTATGGAATGCATTCGGCATGGGAATGTTTATACAAACATCCCAACATTTATTTAATTCATCTTTTCTTTACACGGGACAGTCGAAGCACTCCAAAGAGTTTACTCCAACTCATCCCTAGACTTTTAATGCAGTAAAGGACAGAGCTCTGTGTGGAAATGATTTCTCATGCTCCCTGAACCACATGTGCCACCACACAGGAAAACTTCTCATTTAGTACATACAGTTTAGTCAGTTGATGTAGTTGTGCCTAGACCTTACCAACTGAAGCAACCCCACTTATAACAGTGCCTCCAGAGGCTTATACAGTGGATACTACGCATTATGGGTACATTGCTTCATATGCTTCCCTTCTGGACTCATCAGACCACATTGCCTTTCCCATTGCTCCAGACAACAGCCTTAATTCTCCTTAGCAAATTGAGAGCTTTAGTTTCGATTAGCCTAGTGTGTTCTTACGGCCACACAGCTGTTGAAGTTACTCTGTGAAGTAAATAAGAAGTTCTCCTTGGTTGTTGTCTTAAGCCAGATATACACTGTGCGACTTTAGAAATCTTGGCGTTTGCTCACAGCTCACACTGCATGTTTAAATCGCCCCGCATGTACAGAAAAACCTGCAATGTATTTACTCACACTATATGAAAACGCCTTGGCTGACTCACCTGAAGCCACGTGGATGCTCACAGTGCACGTCAAACGCAGGTCATACTAACAGCTCAGCTTTATCTACAGAAAATCTCCAATAAAGCTGTTTTATTCAAAACGATGAGGAAGCAGAAATTCTGCCCCATCTTGACGTCCAGTCAACTCTGACCAAATCAGGCCTAAAATCGCAAAGTGTATGCCTTTAGCTTGATGCAGGCCAGTAATCTGTCCCTTCTGAAACACAGCAGCATCTTTTCCATTACTACAGCATACATCTTCCCACATGGCTGTGCAAGAAATAAGAAGCACCTCACTGCATCAGTTAGGGTTCATAAAATGTTGTCGGCTGAAACATATTAATCACTACATGAATTATCCAGTTAAGGGCTCTTAAGTGTTTGCTTATTAAGATCCAAAAAGCAACTTTTTTTGGTCAGGTGGTGTTCTCTGGTAATTTAGCTTTTAGTTTATATTCAAAAGCACATAACCTCAGCCATATTAAAACAATCCAATGCTTTAGGCCCAACTTAAGCAAACCAAATGTTTGCAGTCCAAATGTTATGTGCTAACATGTGCAGAGGAAAGAGACACTAATGTTGTTCCTTTTACGTTGGTGGTAGTTGTGTTCATGTAGTCCTGCGTGGTGCAGCCGTCTGCCAATGGTGCTGGCACTAACAGGATGACTCATGGAGGCATTACTGCTCACTGAATGTCCACAATTGTGACTGTTGGGTCAGTCAGGTACAGTGGTAAGGCCTGTACTTGCTTACGTTACATGCACAGCTGAGTGTAAAACTTGAATCAGTCGCATAACTCACAATGTCAAATCTACCCACCAAGTTTCATTCCTGTCGGTTGCTTCCTTCTGAGTGCATTCTTCGATGATAAGTGTATATCCTGTAACAGTAACTTAATGGATATTTCTGTGTGCCTAATTAATAAGGATTCCTTTATGTTCAAGGTTGTGCTCAATTCTAGTGCAATTCTGAATTTCGAAATGTCTAAATTTGAACTCATCACTGCTTATTTGTTTGAATATTTATATGCACCATATGCAGTTTAGCTTGTAACATTTGTTGCAGGTCACATGTATGTCTGCAGAATGTCCTAAGGGTGGCAGATCATAGAATCAGCTGTCACGGTCACTCAGGCAAATATGAATAGGCTGCACATACCACACATGACCAAACGACAGCTCTGCCCACTATTTAGATATTCACAGTGTCAAAAGTGAAGTGTTTTGACATCACTTTTGGTTATTTGAGTAAGGACATGGAGTGTAAGCCACTACTCCATTTGACAACATGAGAGGCTTTAGGGGAGCCTTGTTCACTCAAAGGCGGATTTGTGAATGCAATACAGCTTGTTGACTTTCTCTCTTTTCCTTCGACCCTCAGAGCGGTTTATATGCAGACAGCCTTCTGCCATTCGCTCTGATTCAGACCCATAATACGTAATTCTTTTCAGTAACCCAAATCAAATATCAGCTCCTTTGCTCAGTGTGGAACTAATATGTGGTTTCTAATGAGGCTTTCCTCTTTGCTCCATCAGGGACTTCAATGGCTGTATTCTTTTCAGCAGACACATTAGAAGTTCCACTTGAAAGTAGCAAGTGGTTTCTGGATTAATAGCTTTACGATCCAAGAGCGCTTTACCAGAGAGGTGAGTTCTGTTAGGCAGATGTGTGTGTGTGTGTGTGTGTGTGTCTGACAGAGAGTAATAGAAAGAGAGAAATAGAGGGAGGGAGAGTTCAGTGTTCAGTAATTCAGAGAAAGTGTGTCATTCTCCAGATGTGCGCTGACTTCATCCAAACAGAACACCACCGTTTACTGGGTTTCAAACAGCAGCAAAGCCATGCTGAGTTGGCTTATGAACAACTGTGTGTGTGTGTGTGTGTGCGCGCATGTGTGTGTGTGCTGAAGTCTGTAATAACTGTATGATAGACACCATTGACATCATTCTGCAAACCATGGTATACACCGTTGACATCATTCTATAATGAGGGAGCGAAGCATGTCATTTGACTCTACCCCACTAGTCATGTGACATTCAGAATCAGAGTTAGACTGTTTCTGAGTGTTTATGCCTGTGTGAAGTCTGTAATGACAGCAGGGCCAACACCATTGACATCATACGGCAAGGAGAGGGTAAAGCATGCTGTCATATTTTGGAGACGTGTGTGTGTGTGGGTGGGGGTATGTAGGTACTACCCTTTTAAATAGTCCCTCAGTGAGGTTAAAGATAATGCAACATGACCTTTTGGGTTTTCCTTCTGTCCACCCATTTTGGCTCACTGAAAGAGAAAGCACACACGCATATGCACATATACACCAACTAAATGGTCCTGACTTTGTGAAGTTTGTGTTTTTATTGATAGATTGATTGATTGATTGATTGATTGATTGATTGATCTTTTACCTAAAGGCAGAACTATTTATTTTTGGTTGCTGAGGTTAGACTAAGGCTTGGGGTTTTGGCTTCCTATACAAACGTCAACATACAAGATGTTTTTATTACATATCAGTACCTACATACAGCACTGTGAACCTGTATTAGGCATCTGGGAAAATGATATATGAAGCCAGTTATTTGGACAGGCAGTATTTATCCGTCATGCATGTCTTTATTTTTACTTACTTATTTACTTACTTACTTATTTATTTAAACTCATCATGTTTATTGAACTTGTACTCATGCATGATAGAGGTGTATAAAAACATCTATACACTTACACACTGTGGTACTATGTTTACTGTGTTACAGTGTCAGTTCTTAAAAACACAGTATGAATTTTTAATTAATTGTTTTATTGTTTGTCTTCAATAATATTAGATAGAATATATTTCAGTGGAATGTGTACGTTTTACCAAACGGGAATTGTCTACATTTCTGTCCTCATAGGTGAGCTCACACACACAAGTTTTGTGTGTGTGTCTGTGTGTATGTGTGTTACTGCTGCTGGGTAACGTTCTAGATTGCCTCTATTTAAATGGGGAATGAGCTCATTACTGAACAGCATTTTATTACAGTGTGAAAAACAAAAGAGAGCCTTGTTTCTTTCTCTGCTTACACACTCTCACATTCAGTCTCCACCTCTTCATCTCTCAGACACACACACACACACACACACACACACAGCTCATAATTACAGATGAGTAGAGCTCAGTAGAAGGTTGTAGACAGGGAGAAAATGGTTAGTGCGTCTGTTCCACATGATTCCACTGCTTGTTTTATCTGTGTAAAAATACAGTTGATGACGGTTACCTCCAGCCCTGAAATGAACATGTGCTGAGAGATTGGAGGGTTAAAGATTGGTGGGGTGTGATTTTCTTGGCCTGAGTACATGATTATTAACCTTCAGATGTGTCATTTCCTCATAGCGTTTCATTTGCATGTGTGAGTGTGATAAAGAGAGCAGGAGAAGATAAAAGACAGAGGGAGATGTTAGGTGCATATTGCTAGCAGTAGTCAAGATTCTCCATATTTAGACAAATTAAACATATTCAGTCTCACTCTTTTCATGCTCTAAGCACGTCCTGTGGTCAGACTCAGAAATCTTTTTTAGTCAGACGCCCCATGTTGAATCCTTTTCGCCAATATTGTCAATATTGCCTTGACGCCATGACTTTGCCAGTTATGACTGTTCTGCACCACAGAAGTGCCAGTCAGAGCTGCCATCTATAAACACTGTCCGTCTGTCCATTAACCACAGAAACAACAGTGAACAAGTCCTTCTTTCATCAGAGAAGAACCAGCAAAATACACTACTGCCATATGATGTGCTCTCGTCACACGTGACTGTGAAATCGGTCTGTCAAGATGTTTAGAGCTCTTTCTCTCTTTCCATATTTCTCTTTTCTCTGGCAGAAGCACGGCTATAGAAAACGATTTTTATATTCGCATTTAAAGGGGTTATTTTACACTAAATTCATCCCTGTCTTTATGGACCTTGCTTTGTTCCCTGGTGCACTGTCATGTTGGAAAAGGAAAGGGCATTCCCAAACTGTTCCCACAAAGTTGGAAGCATGAAATTGTTCAGAATCTCTTGGTCTGCTTTATCATTAGCACAATGCAGTCAGACAAGTACCGTTCTCCTGGCTCCTGCCAACCCCAGACTCATCCATCAAACAGAGAGCAGTGCTCACTTCAGAGAACATGTCTTCACTGCTCTAGAGTCCAGTGGCGGTGCTTTACACCACTGCATTCAACGCTCTGCACTGTGCTTGATGATGTAAAGCTTGAATGCAGCTGCTTGCCCATGGAAACCCATTCCATGAAGCTCTCTACACACGGTTCTTGAGCTAATCTGAAGGCCACATGAAGTTTGGAGGTCTGTAGTGACTGACTCTGTAGACAGTCAGTGACATCCACTGACCACATTCTGTTATTTTAAGTGGCTTACCCCTTCTTGGCTGTGTTGCTGTCATTCCCAATCGCTTCCACTTTGTTATAATCCCACTGACAGTGGACTGTAGAATATTTAGTAGTGGGGATATACCACGGCTGGAATGAATATGTAGCATCCTACCACGGTACCACGCTGGAATTCACTAAACTCCTGAGAGCTACCCATTCTTTCATGAATGTGTGTAGAAGCAGTCTGCATGCCTAGGTGCTTGGTGTTATACACCTGTGGCCATGGAAGTGATTGGGACACCTGAATTCAGTGATTGTATAGGTGAGTGAATATCTTTGGCAATATAGTGTATCTATACTTTGTCCATTTTATCAGCTCTGAAAGGGAGTCTCTGCCAGTCTGCCTGGTTCTAATAGCTGTGCTGTTCTAACTTTGTACTGATGGTTTTGTTTTTCCACTTTCTGTACGAGCCTCCAGCAGAGAAGTGTGTTTGTGAACATCAGACTGACATTAAATCTGCACTGGCTGTGCTTAGAAAAGCCAAACCCTTCCTGACCAGCACCACCATCTCTTTGTCTTACCTGATTTCCTCTTTCCTTTCATCCTTTAGCCCCAGCAGGGAACTAAGTGCGCTAACGTGCATGAACATAGGTGTGTATTTGTGTATATATGTGTGTGTGGCATTGGACCCTGGTGTTTAACGAGCAGAGAGAGACTACCTGGATCCATGAACTGACACAGGACACGAACCAGCACTGTTTTCTTTCCTCTCCTACCCTCCCTCACTAATCACTCCCTCCCTCCATCCCTGCTGTCAGCTTTAAGAGAAAGTAAATAGGCTCCGGGACGAGTAACTGTCTGTCCTCATTTTTTAGCACCGCACAGTGTGATTCAGTCCTGTAGCCACTTCCGTCAAAGGTAGGAACAAAGGCATACCCCAGCCCACCGTGTCCCTCAGGCGTGATCAAACACTTAGAGAGCTCAGGAGAAAAACACACTGCTCAGACTGAGGAAGAAGAACCAGGCTGTTCTGGGGCCTGCAGAGTCATGCTGACAGAGATCAGGAGTGTAGGAGTAGATTTGATCTCCTCCTGTATACAGCCAAGCAAATCTCCTTCTACAGAATGATACTCATGAGCCCATTTCACAGAGGTATTTACTGTTTGTTTTTGTAATACTTTCTGTAGTTAAGGTTGAGCTTTCTTATGTAGTTATGTCAGAATATTCTCACGTAGCTAGGGTTGAGTAATCGTACGTAGTTAAGCATTGATACATAGTTAAGATTGGACATTCATTAGTAATTCTTCTGTTATTAGGGTTAAGCATTATAATGTAGTTAATGTTAATATTTGTACTTAGTTAAAGTCGAACATTACTGTGTAGTTAGAGTTGAGCATTTTTATGTAATTAAGATTACGTACTTAAGGTTGTTAGGGAGTATTTTTATATAGTTCTGGTTGAGCTTAATTATGTAGTTAATGTTGAGTATTCTTACTTTGTTAAGGTCAAACACTACTAGAGTTGAGCATTTTTATGTAATTAAGATTATGTAATTATCATTATTACAATGTTAATTTTGAATATTTAATCTTTAATAGTTTTAGTATAGGTTGAGCATTCTTATGTAATTAAGGTATTAAGTATTAAGTAATTAAGTATTTCTATGCTATTAAAGTTTAGCAGTACTCAAGGTCTTTCTTACGTGTGTGAGGTTGACTATAGTTATGTAATTAGGGTTGACCAGTAATATCTAGTTAGGGTTGTACATTATTGCGTAGCTAAGGCGGAGTATTCTTATGTGGTTAAGGTTGAGCAATAATTGGTAGTTAAGGGTGACCATGTTAATGTAGTTAAGGTTAATAAATATTCTGCAATTAAGGCTGAGCATTCGTACGTAATTAAGGTTGGGGATTAATATGTAGTTAATGTTGAGTAGTCATACATAGTTAAGGTTGAGCATTCTTATGTAGTTGATCGAGCTCTCTTTCATTGTAAAGGTAGAACATACATAATCAAGGTTTAGCCTTTTAATGTAGTTAAGGTTTAGCATTCTCACATAATTGTTTGAGTGTTCAGTCTTACAGCCTGTATTGTAGATGGATAACCTGTGTCTTCTCAGTATATCCAGCACAGTGTGAAAAGTAGCACATTTCACCATTTAACTGTTTGTGTGTGTGTGTATGTGTGTGTGTGTGTGTGTGTGTGTGTGTGTGTTCCCACCACAAATATTTTGCAGTGGTAGAGCAAACTTGTGTGCTGATGTGCCATGACCACATCCATAAGAAAAAACTATTAGTACCCCATCAAAGTTGTTATTGTTATTGAAACAGTGCTTGTTTTATGTGAGTGCTGACTTTTTTATTATTAAAATAACTGAAATAACTGAGGCTTGTAAGCCTTTAAACATTGGTGTGTGTAAACATGGTGGGTTTCATAGGCGGATCTGCTAAAAGGATTTGTGTACAGGCTGTGTAATGGTGAATGAATGTTCATGCTTTTGGTGTTTCGGTGAAGTGGAAAAAGGAAGACCGCATACTCGACACACACTCCTCACTGCCCTGATCAGCACATCAGCTGAAACAGTATGTGTGGTGTTGTGTATGTGTAGAACTGTTTTAGCACGTGATTGTGGGGGCTTTTCGTACACACATATCTGTTGAAAGACTGTTTGTGTATGACTGTGTGACTGTGTGCCAGACAGATCCATTGTCTTGGCTGATACAAGCGCTGTACGAGCCAGTCTGGTGTATGAGCTCAGTGCATGGATAGGGTGGTTACTGGTTTTACTGACATACACCATTATACACACAAATTAATCAAATGGTTTTAAATTGTATTCATTCTGATAAATTTGTATTAAAGCTTGGGGTTAGGGTTAGGGTTAGGGTTAGGGTTTTTAAAATAAAAATAAGGCTCAGAACCGAAAGTATTCATTATGTATTTAATTAATTATTTTATAATTATTATCACCATGGATGCTGCCAGTTCTTGGACTTGGACAACTCAAAAATACATTTCTTTCTTAAAGCACAGGTATATATACCACACACAGTCTCAGTCTCGGAATAAAACTCGTAGGTCAGCTTAGGTTCTATGAGATGTAGCACTCCTAGGTGCACCATGTGGTACCATACTGATCACCTGTGGTTATGCTCAGTAACTCATTTAATAATTTCATAAAAGATCATGCACATTAATGCTTCTGCCTGCTTTTGGAAAAAAACTGAGCTTGGCTTTGATTCCTTGCCAGGGTATATGGGGTCATCATTTTCTCCCTGTGTTCGTGTGGATTCCTCCAAGACTTGCAGTCAGGTGAACTGGAGATGCTAAATTGCCGCCAGGTGTGAGTGTGTGTGATGGAGTATGTCTGTGTCTGGCCTGCAACTGGTGGCCTGTGCAGGGTGTTTCCTGCCTTCCTTTCAATGAGTGCTGGGAAAGGTTTAGCAACCCCTTGAGACCCAGGGGCATAATCATGGAAGATGAATAAATGAATAAATGTTCATGTCCCATTGAGCCTGTGGCTGGCAAAATGTTTGTGCACAGGTATTACAAAACTATAAACATTGCAATACAATAAAGTTCTGACCAAAGTATTGTAGTATATTATATCAGGTGACCTGTACAGACTCCCAGCCCTACTGTGTACAGCTCATGTCACAGTGGAAGAAAAAAGCCCACTATACCTACAGACTGTGTATGTGTGTGTGCACATGTGACCCCTTGGGGGAGCTATTGCTTTAGTACTGAGTTTGTAGGGGTGAATAACCCAGCACAGAGGCTGATGCTTTGGCTTCTCCCTACATCGATATTCTGATCAGGACAGAACTGTATTCAGCTCACAGAGAGTTTGACCCTCACCCCTTCTCTCTCACGCTCTCTCTGTAATTGTGTGTGTAACAGAGATGTGGAGGGAAGTTAGGTCTTTAAAGACTGGTCGATTACATTCAGAGATTAAACATAGCCAGACTGAATGAAAGCATAACTCCAGCGTCTCAGGATTCTCCTCTAGGCTCTGTAGAATCTACTTACCGATTTTGTACATGTCTATTTTTAAGTTTCCTGCTTTTTACATTGTGTTATTATATTGTGTTATAGAGGAAGGTCCTTCTAATTGTCTTTCCCTGTAGAGCTACACCGCAGTGCTGGAACGGCTGACCATGTGTTTAGCCTCACCTCGGATCTAATCCTGCGTCGTTCGGCTCGGACTGAAATATTATTGCTGTTACCATAGCAACGTTGCTCCATAGTCCATTCCCCTTTACTTTGGTTCAGTGCCAGCAAGGGGATCAGTCCAAACCCCACACATACACAGACACACACACATACACACACACACACATTTCACTGTTTACCAAACACTATGTATACGCTTAGCAGCTAGACACATAGACACATGATACACACTGTTTACTAAACAAACTCTGTGTCTCTACTTACACACGCATGCACACACGTCCACACAAATGCATGCACAAGTGACAAGTGGACTGCTAGTGGCTGTTGGTGTTTTGCAAGATGGCATTGATGCCCATCGGATGCCAGGGAGTTTATATGTGCTGCAGCTGTTTGCTAGAGAAGTCTGTCCACAACCTGGAGCCAAAACTCATTACTGACCACTCCTGATGCACAGTCCACATAAACAGACATCTCTCTCTCTTTCCCTTTCACCCTCTCTTTCTCAAACATCTCTGTCTCTTTTCCGTTCTCTCTTTCTCCTTCTCATCTCTCTCTCTCTCAATCTCTCTGTCACACCATCTCTGTCTTTTCCGTCCTGTTCCTCCTTCTCCTCATCTCTCTCTCTCTCTGACTCTCTCTTTCTCCTTCTCCTCATCTCTCTCTCTCTCTCATTCTGTTTCTCTCTCTCACACACACCATCTCTTTTCCATCCTCTTTTTCTCCTTCTCCTCATATCTCTCTCTGTCTCTCTCTCATTCTGCTTTCTCATGGTAATTTTTATCTCTATTACTCTCTATTACTCTCCTCACTCTTACTCTTTTTTGTCTTTCCCTTTCTCTCATTTTTCAGTCTCTGTCCCTGTCTCTGTCTCTGTCTCTGTCTCTGTCTCTGTCTCTGTCTCTCTCTCTCTCTCTCTCTCTCTCTCTCTCTCTCTCTCTCTCTCTCTCTCTCTCTCTCTCTCTCTCATTCCTTCAACATGCTGCCTTCTGCTTTTGTTTGGCTTTAAGTCAACCCAATTTCTCGCCTGCTGATTCTGTGGCCCCTTTCAGTACAACCACCCCCAACCCCACAATCCCTGAGAACTGTAGATGGTGGAGAGGTCAGCAGTAACTGATGGTGCTCACAGGCTTATTAAACAGTTATTGATAGTAAGTGACAACAATGGTGGCCTTGTGACCTCTTTCCCGCCCCCTTTTCTTTCCCTTCTCATTAAATCATGGACCAGTTATTTGCCAAATTAGGGGTGTGTGTACGTGTGCATGTGTGCACATGTGTTTGTGTGCCTGGCTGGTTAGCTAGAGGCCAGGAGTGGTAATTGGGGTCTCTCTAATCTGTTTTGGCTGCAATATGAACATGCGGGAAGTGTTGGTCTTGCCACCACGTGCACGAGTTTACAGAAAACAAAATCTAAGTGCATCACTGAGGAATGAGAGAAAAGCTGTTTGGTTTAAAGGTTTCAGATTTATTTCAAACATAGAAATCCAGAGACCACTCTGCATTCATTCCATTTAACTTTTAGTCAAAACCTTGAGTTCAAGATTTCTGGGGAGATTAGATATAAGGCATTCAACTTATATGATAAAGAGGAGGTAAAAGGAATAACGGTGTCGTCAGGAGGAAACCTCATATCTCCATTTATTTTTATTTTTCCCCATTTACTCCTACTCCAGCCATCTAATGGAGATAAGAGGTTACAACAATAAGGTACAAAATTCAGGTTCAACACCTACAGAGAAAATGGGATTACTAACAACTATGCAAGACCTGGTAGATCAAAACTGCTCCACTGGATAAAGTGCATTTAAAAGTTTTCATCTCTGAGAGAGAAAGGAGAAAATCAAGCTCCTTTCCTGTTTTACATCTAAAAAGCTCTCTGCCTGCTACACAGTACTGTGCATGCACTATATTGCCAAAAGAATTAAAGCATTAAATTGTCCAGAATCTCTTGGTCTGCTGAAACATTAAGCGTTCCTTTCACTGGAACTAACTGAAAAACAACCCCACACCATAATCCCCCCTCCACCAAACTTTACACTCGGCACAATGCAGTCACACAAGTACCGTTCTCCTGGCAACACCAAACCCAGACTTGATTATTGGATTGCCAGACGGAGAAGTGTGATTGGTCACTCCAGAGAACACGTTTCCACTGCTCTAGAGTCCAGTGGCGGCGCTTTACACCACTGCATTCGATGGTGCATTGCGCTTGGTGACATAAGGCTTGGATGCAGCTGCTTGGCCATTGAAACCCATTTCATGAAGCTCTCTACACACTGTTTTTGAGCTAATCTGAAGGCCACATTAAGTTTGGAGGTCTGTAGTGATTGACAAGAAGTTGGTGACTTCTGTGCACTATGTGCCTCATCATCAGCTGACCCGCTCTGTCAATTTACGTAGCTTACCGCTTTGTGGCTGAGATTCCTTACTGAAATTGTTGTACAGTTAACATCACGGTACCATGCTGGAATTTACTGAGCTCCTGAGAGTGACCCATTCTTACACTAATGTCTGTAGAAGCAGTCTGCATGCCTAGGTGCTGGGGTTTATACACCATGGAAGGGTAAACATTGTTTTTCCAGGTGCTCAAAGTTCTTTTAAACAGTCATGAAAAGTGAAAGGACATTAACAGCTCCATATTCACTTCCTGTTTTGTGTGTGTCTGTGTGTGTGTGTGTGTGTGTTTGTCTGTTTGTTTCTGCAAGCATTTCTGGTTGTTTCAGCTGAAACTGTGCTTTGCTAAGCATGAGCATGTGGGCTTCAAATAAGGGGAATTCCAGTAGATGTGTTTGGTTTTATGTGCCCATGCCGGGGTTTTGCTTGTCAGTATGACCTTGTGTGCATTTTCCAGTTTTCCACTGAGTGACCGCAGCGTGTCATCACTGGACAAGGCTGTTAATCTGTGCATGTCTCTACTTGGCCATATGTAAAACTGTGATCAGTGAACATTTCTGTGCAATGTAACCTCTCCAGCGGATTGGTTACCATGGTGACATGTCTGTTTGTTGTGGGTGGGAAGCGAATAGAGGCAAACACTGAGCATCTGGGCTGGCTGACCCAGCTTGCCAGCATAACTTAGCACAGCCTAGTGTAGCATTTCCGCCACAGCACTGCAGTCTTTAGCCTCAGCTAACCCCTTACTAGCATCCTGTTTTAGGCTTTTTTATCACAATGCTAGACTTTTACCCAAAGAACGGCATTCACTGATCAGTACGATGAGGAAAATTAGCTTCTCTGGCTGTCTGATAAGACACTGGTCTTTATTTGGGTTGGAGTGTTGTTTCGTCTCTGTGCTAGGCCTGTATCTGTTGGCGAACACTGCCATTTGCAGCTGTCTCATGCGGCTGCGTAATCCCACAGAGGACGGGCTAAGCAGAGCTCTTTGGCCTTGCTTCCTTTTGTATTTAATGTCTCATAAGGCCTCTCAGTGATGGGAAACCTAGGTAATACATTTAGTGTGGGATGAAGTCAGTGGCACAGCACAAGAAATATCTGTTTTCCATTTTTCTTGTGTTATATGGGGAGAACTTTTTGTTTCTGATGTTGGTTAGAGAAGGAAAAAAGAATCAGGGTTATGGGAATGCAGCGTTGTTCAACCTAATCTCCATGTGTATTGGTAGCAATACAAACTACCCTTTGGAGTCACACCGAACCAGACGTCCAAAGCGGATGATGTCCTTTAAAGCTCTAAAATTTATGCATAACATAACATAGTTATGGAATAATAGTGGCACTCAGAAGAAAACTAATGCTGAGATGTCTGGCATGTTGGGTTAGCAAACACAGCCACCCGGCGCCATACTGAGAAAAACTGCTTCTGTATGTGTAGCTCAATAAATATTGATCTTATTGATCAATCAAGTCTAAATTCATCATCATTTATTGTTCCTTCCCAACAGCACTGCATTCCCACACTCCACCCTGCCGATGTGTCTAGGCTGCTTGATGCCTGAAACATCATTTTACAACATTTTCAAAAAATGGAAAGGACTTTTATACCATGAAGTAATATTTGGATGGCTTTATGTCCAGTCTATATTGTTTATAATTGATTTGCACAGGAGCTGGTGGAGATTTATCATAATTAATAATAAGGTTAAAAACAATTAAAAATTTTAATGTGTGTGTGTGTGTGTGTGTGTGTGTGTGTGTGTGTACACGTGTGTGTGTGTGTGCGTGTACACGTGTGTGTGTGTGTGTGTGATGTTGTTTTTTTGTTTTCTACCCATTAATACTTCTCCCCTTTTTCAACCAAATCTCTACCCGCTACATCTGTAGCAAACGATCGTTTACCATAGACAGTCATTAGGGCACTGAAGCCAATGGCCATTGTCTTGTATTATGCATGCAGACACAGGACTACAGCTTTTACTGTGAAGTGACATGGTAAAAGTAAACGACAGAAACCTCTGCAAAAAGCCACAAAAGGACGGAAAGAGCGAACACATGCACCATTGTTTGGTGGTACTTGCTCTGTTTATTCTTGAACTGTGGTATGACACAGACGTAGAGAACTTAATATACAGCCGTGAGAAAGTTTGGGCATGGTTGCACAGATGTACATGACTGTTACAGGTCTCACTCTGCTGGTGATCAGTTCATCATTTCATTCCAGACTTATTTACAAACTCCCTTTCTCATACTCTGGCCATACCTTCTTTGCAGGTGAATAACCAGACTACAAATTCAGCTTTAAAGCTGCTTCTTCTGATATCTCTCCCACTTTCACACAGTTCACATTTGATACCATAATAACAGCAAGTTCTATACTTAATATAACAATGACGATGTATAGTCTATAGTTATTTTAGTATTAGATTGATCTGATTATAAACTAGAGTTGTCTGCATGTTCAAAACCTGACAGCAGAGGGGAGTGTTGAGCTCTAGTCTGAGAGAGAGAGTGAGAGCGAGAGAGCAAGAGCGAGAGCAAGAGGAGGGACAGAAAGAGAGAGAGAGGGGGAGAGAGAGAGAGAGAGAGAGAGAGAGAGAGAGAGAGAGAGAGAGAGAGAGAGAGAGAGAGAGCAAGCTTATCAAAAGAACTCCACACAGCCTGCCCTGAAATGTTGCGTAAGACAGACTTTTTGTCCCAGACTGTGTCCTCAGAGACATTTCATTCCTGATTTTTAACATCATGACCTGAGGAACTTTTACCAAGTCAAGGATGTTCTGCGCAACATCCTAAACACACCACCCCCCACCCCCCCCACACACACAAGTCCTCTAGGGGTCACCTAGTGGTGGTCATTATGATGATTTTAAGCACATCACAATCCACTTTTCTGAGCATGTTGTTGATCTTGTTAGTATCATCAGTTGAACACTGAACACCTGCAGGTTTCATTACAAAGAGAGGTTAATTAGCTTTGCGGGTGCTAACATTAAATAAAATCTTTGTACTTGTAGATTTTGATAGTATGTTTTATATGCAGCCCTAAGAGAGACGGCACAGTTCCAATACCAAGTATTACTGGAGCAAATCTAGACTGAAAAAGCACTAGCTGTATTCTTCCTGTGGCGTAGTGGAGGGTTTGAGCAGTTTGAGCATCAAGTTTGAGTGTGATGTTCATCATTTTAGGTTTAATGTTTTGATTAAAACAGCTCATATTATAATATACTACTGTTAAAGACTAATTATGAGATCATTATGAGATGGGTATTTACCAGTACTCAAGGGTTGAAAAGGGCCATGATGTTGCATTTTTGTGATATCGGCCAGCCTACTATTATTTCATTGGAGAGTATCTTCCCAAGCATCTGTCCCAGTGCCGTAGCTATGCTACAACAGGTTGGAATTTCAGTATTCCCCTATGCTGTAACAAAGCTGTAACTTAATCACTCACCACAGACTCCCCAGGGCTAACATGCGCACATATGCGTGTACACACACACACACACACACACACACTCACACACACACACACACACACACACACACACACACACACACACACACACACATACACACTCACACACACACACACACACACACACACACACACACACACACACACACACACACACGCTCCCATGACAGACAGTACGCTTGTGTTTGTGTTAGATTTTTCTTCAGTCAAAAACCAAAAGAGTCCACAGAGCGCAAATCCCTCCTGAAATTTGATCTAATGGAGCATTAGGTGCTGCACAGCCTAGTGAGAGAAAAGACACATGGATGTCAGACGGAACAGAGTGCAGCACACCAGACTAATGGTGTCACACATACGCATTCATACGAGTGTTTCTGTGTATTTACAGTCACAAAACATTCAAGCTTACCCAAACCAGGGAATGTCAATACACCCCCCACCCCACTATTGTATGAGGACCAAAAGAAACACTGAAGGGGAACTCCACAGATTAACGTATTTTTTTGGAATCTCTGCATAGTAAAATATTTAACATGGCAGCAAAATCACTCATAGTGGTTTTGTGTGAAATGCCTAATTCTGGAAGAAACTGTCAAAATTGCCAGAATTCGTCAGAGTGGTGGTGATAGGAACCAGACATCTGAAGAGTTTCATGCCTGTGAAAAACTAAATAAATTTTAAGTAATAAATAAAAATAAATAATTGATATAATATATATATAATAAAGATTATATGTTTATATATTTATAATATAATATATATATAATATATATAAACAAAGAAGGATGTTGGAATGTAGCCTAACAGCGTGACAACATGTTTAGATATTATGTTTAACTGTCTTACCATTACCACTACATGACCAATGGGCCCAAAAATAGAGGCATCATTCACCAGAAAAATTAAAGTGTTCTTTAATTTATTGCAGAACATTTGTTCCTTTGATCAGTTTCTTCTTGGTCAAAAAACACAATATAAGTTGACGCCTATAAATAAAATAGGCGTAAATGAAAGTATAAAGTAGTTTCTACTATATGTATTCTACTATATAAGCTACTTATTTGACTGTATCTGTCTATACAAGCTGCTTATTGGGCTATATCAGCCATTTGTTTGACTGCACTCTCACTGTTTATCAGCGGCATTCTTGTAGTTGCAGCACAACTGAGCAACACAGTGTTATTAAGTATGGCATAAAAGTGGCTCACTTGCTTGGAAGCTCTTTTTTATATATTTGCAGCCTATAGCAGTGTGAATATACACACATGTGTGCAACACAAATATACACTCTCATGCTTCATACAGGGTTCGCTTGCTTTCTGTGGCCGTGCTTTGTGTTGTGCACAGCTGGGTTTTGAACCCACCACCCTGACCCAGAAATACAAACACAACACAAATACATGCATGTGTCTGTTTCAGTGAGAAGGCTGTTTGAAGTCAGCTGTGCCTACGCTGTGCAACATGTGTCTGTATTCAGACCAATCTGATGGTAACATGATAGCATTGGAGGTCTTAAACAAAAGGTGATACGTTCTTTGAAGTAGAGGGGCCACTCACAAGTCACTAAAATTCCACTTTAGACTTGAAGTAAGGATGTTAATACACACATCTGTATTCACAGTTTGTGCTATCTGAGAATGCAAGTATCAAAACATACACACAGCAAAGGTTGCTGTCCATGTGTTCCCCAGGAAGGAGTATCTCAGGTTGGGGAAGAATCTAATGTGTAAATCTGAATGTGTGTAACCCCTTCCCTCCTTCTCTCTCTCTTTGTGCACCCGTATGAGCTATACCAAGTGTATTGTAACTGCACTATTCCATGCGGGCACATGCACTTGAACTGGCTACAGCCATGTCAGGGTTACTGAATTCCACACTATTCAGGAGAAAGGTCTCAATATGATCTTCATATAATTAATATGTTTATTAATTTTTAAATAGGTGTGTCGGAGTATCACTATATACTTTTACAGATAGCACAATACCACTCGCTGTAAACATACTATATAGGCGGATATCTGTCTATATATTCAAAGTGACTCATTTGTGCAATATATGCTACTGCACCTCATCACCTGTATACCATCTGTATACATCTTGTACTGACTGAGAACATCTGACTGCTTGTACACAGTATTTAGGTGACTGCCTAGATTATCAGTATGTATGTAGCTGGAACATGTGCAATATATATGTAAATACAATATATGTGCAATATAGAGCTGTGCAGTTACACATGTAAACTTATAAATTAGTGCAGTTTATTTTATTTTTGCCTAACAATAGAGATGTATTTATTTTGTAATTTCTTATATATTTCGCATTTTGCATAACATGCACTTTAGTTCACCTCCGGCTTTGCATTCTGCTGTATTAATGCAAATTTCCACATGCAGGATAATAAAAAGCCTTATCTTATCTGACTGATACCCAGTGTCTGAGCAATTCAATATTGTTTTTTTTTTTCAAATATTCAAAAAATCCCTATCTAATTCTACCATGCTACTCAAACAGTATTAATAAAATGTATAGACAGAAACTTGACACAAAAGTGCTCACGCTTTAGTCGCAGAGCAAATGTGTGCAACAGTTAAAAAACTGAATGTTGCTGTAGTATAAGGTAGGGATCACACTACACACTATCTTTCCTGAGCAAGACATTACTTTCCGATATTTAGTTTTAAAGGCAGAGGTGTTTTTTGCAATGCTTTTTAATACTGGGTGTCTTGAATTATATGTGCTTTGGGTGCTGTAGGTTTAGCTTGTCATTAGCAGTTTCTGTATACTAGCCAGCAAGTGTCTTATAATGGAGGGATAATTTAAAATCATGGCTGTGTTATTAGTGCTGCTATGGTAATGGATAAATTGTGATGCTTTCTATTCCTGTTTGGCATCTATCCACAAAGTACTTTAGGCTGCCACTGGTACAAAACATGCTCTATATACAGTTATTTTTATCTTTATTAATATTTTTATTTTAAAGAAAACAGTTTATTCGCTTTTATCTTAGCTTGTTTTTGCTAGCAGCATCATGTTTGACATTTAAAGAGTACCTATTGAGTTTTACGTTTTTCTCTCTACTTAGGTGTGCTATGTAGCTTTTTGCGCATGTAAACGGTCTGCAAAGTTATAAACCTTAAAGTTTATGCCAGATGTAAACTCTGTGCCACACAAACCACTTACTCAGCTGCCTGAAATGCAAAGACACACCACTCTGAAACATTGCTCAAGTTTAATGTTGCTTCTGTACATCTAGCAAACTTTTAAAACGGCACTGTGTAACACCCCAACCCCACCAAAAAAAAACCCCACTGTGGCACCACCATACAACTATAATACTAGCTAACTGCTCATTATTGCTCATGCATACGTGTCCCTATCATGTGACCTGCTTCATTTTACGTAACTATGCAATATATTTTACTATTGGAAACTGGATCAAATGTGTTCTGTTTTCTCCCTGCAATGTCCGATCCAGTATTTACTGCAAGCATCAGTCTGAAATGGATACTGGGTATTAGATCTGTGCCCTCTATATAACTGTATCCCACACCCGAGGACCTGCAGGTTAGCATAGTATTTCATCATCAGCAGTCCACTGGAACAGCACTGGAGCAGAGATCAGGGCCAGTCTGGCCCAGAGAGTTCTGCACTGATCCATCACATCAGCAGAATATCAATCAGGCCTTCGCAAGAGAGCCACTGTGTGTGTGAGACACAACTACCAGTACCATCAGCCCTGCAGGTGCAGAGAGAGGGCAGGGGGGTCTGGGGAGGCGAATGAACGGTCTGATGCATTTCGATTGTGGGTGGAAAGAAGACAGGTTGATGTAGAAGGGAGAGCAAAAGAAGGTTGAGCAACGTTGAGGAATCAGTCCTTGTGGACAGGCTGTAATTTTATGGCAGGTGTTTAGCTTGAACTCATTTTGCTGGTTTATAGCTTTGGCCTAAACCTCATGGATTTAGAGGTGCATTGTTTCACACAGCTACAGCCAGGTACCAGGAGGTTAATCTTCTCAACATGCCCGAAACTACGTTCACTATGACCTCACCACATTACCCCAAAATAGACGCGCTATATTCCCAGGCTACAGACCTTTCCCATGTTTAATGTTGGACGTATTTATAGGTGGTGTGGATTAGTTACAGCTGTGCGAGCTGTTTAAGTTTGTGAAAGTGTGTGTGTGTGTATCGCTTCCTGCCTTTGTATCCCAGTTTTGAGTTACTGTCTGCATTCTTTGGGCATCATAAAGCGCTGAGGTATATGTGTATGTGCTGGAAGGGGATGTGAAGCTTATGTTATACATAAAAAAGGCCTGCAGGTTAAGAAGCCACATGGAGGTTCTTAACAATGCATCTCCATCCTGTTGGAAGGAGCCTTTGATTATTCAGCAGGGAACTCCTGCAAAGTATACTTGCCCAAGTACATGCACACAAGCAGGCTTTCACTGAGCAAAGACCCTTCTGTTTGAACAGGGCAGGGGGGAGCTCTCTTCTATTGTTGTCTTATCACTTAGGTCCCACAGGATGGACTGTTTTCAGTAAGCAAAAACACCACCCCAAGCATTCGTACCATGGACTCGATCATCATGAACAAAATCTAAATGTGTTTTTCATGCATTTAGTAAAATAAGAGGAAACCCAGTGAGGCACACCTGCCCATTGGCTAGTCCCATGGGGTCAGCCATGGCTTTATAATGAGAGCATCCATGAAAAACTTGAAGATCTTTGGGGCTAAATGTAAGTGGGGAATGTTTAAACCTTGTGAAGGCAGAACCTAAAATCAACCCGTCAACACTGTCGGAGTAATAACAAGCCTGTTGTTAGCCATGCAAGTTACACAACACATTGGCTACTATTACTGTTTCCCTGTCGTTTAGCTGCACTGGGACGTTATTGTCAGTGGTTATTGATTGTATGCTGCAGCAGGAAGAGATAAAAAGCTTTAAGCATTGCTGTAGTTTATGAATTAAACTACAACATATATGTATATATTATTATATGAATATGAATTATTCTATAGCACTTTACTGCACAGACGGCTAATAAGTTAGTAATGATACAGTAATTTTACAGTAACAAATTGTATTATATCATTAATTAAATGCCAATTTCCTAGTCATGACTAAATAATAAATAAAAATCGTAGTGAGTGTTAACATGGTCAGTATGAAATGGTAAAATAATGGTTTTAATAATAATATTAGTAATAATGGTAATAATAAAACTTGTACTTATCTAAAAATTCCCTGTTTATTTTACAGTTCCTTATGTATAAAGTTAGCAACTGTAGTAGTTACAAGGCAGCAATGTGGGCCCGCATGTGAAGCACATAAACATGTTGAACTGGTGTCATGACCTGATGGAGGTGCAGTAAGTAAGAAACAAGGTGGAAATAAGTGAGTTTGTGTTTTACAGATCTAATACCTTTTAGTTTCACTGTAGTTACTGCCTGTAACTCACACTGCGTCTGAGCATTTAAATACATAACAGGTATGAAATTCAGCAGAGTGAATTAGTATTTTACAGCCCTGATACCAGGCAATTACATCAGATTATATTACATACATGTACTCTATTATTATTCTCTCTTATTATAGATTAGGAACTATATGATCCACTTAGCAGGTCAATTTGTGTAAATAAAACTGGTTTATTAATTATGATATTAGTAGTCCTTGTGCTTCTATTACATTACGGCCTTGTTACCACTACAGTTGCTCACTTTTTATACATAAAGAATAAACTATAAAATATGCAATTTTTTAGTTACCATTATTTTACCATTTCATAATGACCTTGTTAACACTCCCTGCAATTTCAGATTTATTGTTTAGTAACCACTAAGTAATTGGCATTTAAAAAAGGATTAAATACAATTTGTTACTGTAAAATTACCATATCATTACCAACTTATTACCCATCTGAAAAGTGCTACTAATTATTCCTTAGATATGCCAAAATCTGATGTGTACCGGTGAATACATACACTCAAGTCATTGTGAATAGTAACTTTATAAACAAAGATTGCTTCAGAGCCTCAGTAAACATGTTCCAGCCTGCAATGGATCAACAGCCAAGTATTCTTGGGTTGAATCATGCACATGTCTGTTTATGCGTGTATGCGAGCATTAGGGGGAGAACATGTGTTTAGACTGTTAGCACTGAGCCTGTTCAGCAGCTGTTGCAGAGGTCCAGTCTGTAAAACTCATTCTTCCCTCCCTTTGCCTCGGAGCTGTGTGCGGATTAGGGTGACGAGAGAGAGAAGTTCCCTTGTGAAGGCAAAAACATCTCATAATATAATCCTCACAATGTGTTATCTAGTGTCCAGTTGCAGTGGGAACAGGAACAGCCTGATGTTCTCTACTGTCTTTCTGTCTCATGTTTTAATAGAAGATATCCACGCTTTGGTATTTAGAGGAAGTAGAGAGCATGTACAGCAAAGAACCCATAGAAAGCAGGTCTTATTGTGCTCATTGTTCAATCATTACACTGCTACCTCACAGTAAGACAGCATATTTAAACAGTGGTGGACAGTAGGGAAGGAAATGTAATTGGTCACTGTACTTAAGTAGTATTTTCATGTATCTGTACTGACGTGTTTCCATGTTGGACAACTGCTTACTTGTACTCCACCTCATTTTAAAGTCAAATATCTCACTGTTTACTCAAAAATGTAATTTGTCAAAACTAAACAAGCTTATTCACTAATTCTAAGCAATCGTGGGAATGTCCTGTTCAGTACTGGACTACATCAAGGACCACTTGGAGGACGGCAGGTGAAGCAGAATGGGGTTCATGTAAACACTGACTGACAATCACATATCAAAACATCAGTGAACAGATCAAACATACTGTTCCTGACCTTGTGGGTAAATAAATGATAATAGGACATTAGAGCCATGCTACTGTTACTCTCCATACTAGCACACGTGAATGTAAATACATTAGTACTTTCACTCCACTGGAGGTGTGGAAGGGAGGAACTTCTACTTTTACTGGAGGAGTATTTTACCTTGGGTATCTCTACTTTAACTTAAGAACATGGTTTGTGTACTTTGTCCACCACTGCATTTACACACATCTGCATCTGCACACTACAGACGGTTAGCTCTAACGTTATGGATCTGTGTATGCATAAGAGTCTGTATTAAGCTTGTAGAGAGAAAGTCAGTGTTGCGTGTATAAAGTTCTCTTTGCTACATGCATGACTAATGAGGAATTCTCTCACTGTGCTCACATGCTTTCTTTCTATCCTATTCTCTTTCTGTCTCCCTCACTCTCCCTCTCTCACTTTCTCCATTCCGGCATTTGTCACGAGACTTTACAGCTGTTGCTGCTGCTATGGGGAATGTCTCTGGCGAAAGACACGGAGAAGCATTTTTCTTTGTCTTTACACTGGCCAGGCATGACGGCAGAAATTCCAATCACTTTCAGTGTAAAGTCTATACTGTTCCATTTCACGCTGTCTTGTTTACATTTAGTTTCTAAAAAAAGCCTCTGGAGACCTATAACATACAAAGTACGTTACAGACTTGAATGTTGATCTGTGTCAACTAACACTATGGTGCTGCGGAATGTTTCTGTATCAGGAAAAAGTTCCTGCTAATGTGGTTTGGGACATTCAAGATGAAAGATTCCTTTTGTTGTAATTGCACAGGGTATAACGAAATTGTATAGCAACACTTGCTAGCGTGTTCAGGACATTTAGGTTTAAAAAAAACAATAAGTTAACATAACATCACAACAGTTACAGGAAAAATACATAAAGAATTTAAATCTATACATTATGCCTAAAATCAAATATTGCACAAACTTAACTTACATACAATGAATAGTGTCAGAAGTATTGAGAAGGGATCTATGATGCAAACATATTTAGTTAGTGTTCTCGTGCTGATTGGGTGATAGTATCAGTGTTGGTTAGTGTTCAGTACTCTTATTTCTCTATGAGTCTGTGATGTTATGGATCTATAGTGTACTCCGGAGTAATTCAAACAGATTATGTCCAGGATGTAATGGGTCTTTCAGTATGTTGGCTGCTCTGTTGTGGCAGTGGGACCTGAACGCCTCCTCCCACATGGGCAGTGTACAGCCAATGGGTTATATTGACAACTGTCTGAGGGCCTTTCCTATTTGCCACTGGGCTGATGGAGTACTACAAGGAGATACATCAGATGTCCATGTGAAATGGTTTGGCTTGCCTAGGGCCCCCACCAGCCAAGTGTGAAAACACCAAACAGCTACATCATTCATGTTAATAGGAAAAAATCTAGACTTGCCAGCCACTTCATTATCTAGTAATATTAAATAAGCCAAAAAAAACATAAATTAAAAAGAACAGGACGCTCAAAATGTTGCTTCTTACACTAACTTAGTTTTTGCAGCCAGATGAGAGTGCTTTACCAGATCAGCAGACCATACCGGATGCTGGAGAAATAATATACAGTTTACACATGATTTACAAACAGTATAAGGCAGTAGTGTTGAGGTAGTGCAGCAGTGTTAGTGTATATGCATGGGGAAAAACTGTAGTGTATAATTCGAAATGTAAATGTAAATGAAACTGGTGAACACTATGGAGGAGCAGGAGTAACTATGGTCCAGCAGATGATGTGACTGGTCAGCTGTTTATGAAAGTGATGGCCTGAGGAAAGAAGCTGCTTCATCAGTAATTAATAATATAATATAATATAATATATTTATAATATAATAACTCAGGTATCAGATATGATGACTAGATATAAGGTGAGTTCTCCTGCCAAGATATCATGTTTGACAGTGCATCAGCCAGAAGGGTCCCGTAGCCGTCTTTTGCCCCAGAGCCCCAGATTAAATCTGCCCCTGGGCCAGGGTTCATCTTGATGTTGCAGACTCCTTGCCCTGTTTTGTCTGGAGCTTGTATCCTAGTGAAGACATGTATTGTACTAAACCAATACAATACCTGCAGTAACTGCTGCATCTATAAATAATATTAGGAATAATGTTTTATTTACACACACACATGTATGCAGCCCCCTCTTGCTCGGTCGTAACATGAATAGGGGGATGGATTACGTCATGCTCCTGAAATATTTCTCTCACGCGCTGTTTTGTTTTGTAAAGACAATAACGCCGCTTTGTTCCTTTGTGTTCCACTGGCGGTGCAAAAGCAGGGCTGGAGACCAACAATAGCTTTTCAAGCGAGCCTAAATGCCATCAAGGTTGGTCCGTAAAGTTTCTTACCGATGTTAACTTTTTAGCGCCGCGGCTAGTCTAAAGCGTTCCTGCACGCTGAGGCTGAGCGTGTTTTGGGGAGGAGAGAGAAGCGTCGAGGGAGAGTCCACTCACTCCGGAGGAGGGACCGTGGAGAATTCAGCAACAAGAGAAGAGCAGTCAGGCAGCGTGTGCTGCTCTGAACCCCGTATGGAGTAGTTAGAACGGAGTTCGGCGGGCTTTAGCAGGTTTTGAGAAAGTGTGACTCTAAGTGGGGGTTGTTTTCGCGCCGTGCTGTGGAGCGCTCTACCTCGGGTTGGAGGTGGTTCGCGCCAGAAGGCAGCCAAAGCGAAGCGCACGGCTTTGGAGTAGACTAGGTTGGAGTGGGACTGTCAGAGTAGCTCAGGAAGTTTGTCTAACCAAACCACCGCTCTGCAGCTTACTTTAAAACGGCTCTGGCTTTTACTGGATTTATGGGAAGTAATCGAGTTCCAATGGAATACCACAGAATCGCGCCTGGACTGTTTGGACCGTCGGTGTTGTTTAGTAGTAAGGACAGGCTTCGGCTCCTTGGCTTGAACTTTTGAGCGTTTGGGTCCAGGGGAATGGTCTTTACAGCACCTTGCCGGAGTGAAAAACACCTCTGCTCCTCTTAAAAGCGCTCTATTTGTGTGTTTACATCCACATCCGGGCGCTTTAGGTGGTGGCTTGAAATACTGTTATTAATACCCCAGTAACTCCTTCAGTGCTCTCACAATGGACGCGGACCAATCCTGTCCCGAGGACGCGCAGGCAGCCAGCGCTGCTGCTGCTGTGCCGGACAGTTTCTCTCAGCTTTGGTCGGACGTGATGGGGATGTTGGTAAGTGTGGAATTTGGGGGAGGGGGTGGGTGTCACAGGAGGGTCACAAGAAGCCTTCTTCAGCCTCGTAGCTCCTATAGAGAGGGGCTTCATTGTGGATGCTGTAGTTGTAGCTGTTCACTGCAAACGCATTTTAATGAGGACCGAGGCGACTCTGGCTGTTCACAACACTGAGCACTCGGCACTTAAAGGGGAACTCCACCAATTTCTCAGAATTCATGCATAATTAATGTTGAGGTGTAAACAAAGTGGTTCAGAGTGGTTAGGTGTTGTTTACAAAGTCCTGATTGATTAGTGTGGTGGCGATGGGAACCAGACGTCCACCTCTTAAAATTGCCTCACACACAGTTAATACATAGATACACACGGTTTTAGGGTAGTTTTGTGATACATGCAGGACAGACTAGCCTAGTCTTGTTGTTGTTGTTGTTGTTGTTGTTGTTCTAGTAAATAAAAGCGCTGTATATGTGTTATATTCAGACCTCTGTTTTAAATCACAACTACCACTCTAAGATAGCCTTTTATTAGTTATATTTTCTTTGTATAACAGTGCAATTTATACAAAAATGCATGTGTTGTTGGACAGATATATGTTGCACAGTTACTGAAATATATAGCACAGTGTTCTCTTATACCAGCCACATAAATACTGATGGTATCGGCAGTCAGAGTGTATGAGTTTTGTGAGTATATTGGGTGATATTGGCTGTCAGTACAAGATGTATACAGGTAGTGTACAGGTAATGAGGTATGGCAGCAAATATTGCACAATAGTTGAGTCACTCTGTAAATGTCTCTACAATGAACCACTTCACAGCATATCACCCTGAAAGACTCTGTGAAGGGTGTTTACTTCTCAAGGATGGAAATTTCTAAAGCAATGGTGGACTTTCCCCCTCCTAACTTTTAAGCTGCTTCTAAAAGGTTGTCAAAGTCAAGCCAGTGCTGTGTGGAAACTGTCGTTATCTGCATCACTAGTATTATGCCGCAGTAAAGCAGTACAGTATGGCAAGTATCTTTAGCCCGAGGCGTTTCAGTGCTACACACAAGCCCATGATGATGCAGTGAATAACTTTTGTTCTGCGATGTCGTGCAGATACGGTAATAGTCTGTTCAATTCTAATCCACATTTGAAGCTGAAGTTGAGTCCTTGTTTAAAATGCCAAATCAGTTCTGCATTTATCTGCCCTAGATTTGTCCTAGTTTTGGCCAGTGAGAGCAGCACATCTCCTTGGCAGGGATATTTGGTTGCCTTTGATTGGTCAAACTGTCTACAGGCAGTTCACAAGCTCCATGTTATTAGCTTAAATTAATCAACTCAAGACAAAGTTGTTGAAGGTGGGCAGTAATTAAAACTCTGTAATTGCTTGCTGTAAACAGGCTTGAGCTATAATTAAGGCACAATCTGGTTGGAAGGTTATAACAGCATATAACTGGTTTTGCCGTTGCTCAGGCTGCTGTGCTAGCTGGGGGTCTGTGCCCTCAGCTTGAGGCCCTTTGCTATGGTGGAATGCTTAACAGAAAGGATGTGCCTGAAGCACTGCCTTGTTTATAGAGCGCTGGTCACAACAACCAGATGGAAAGATCAGACGCGAGCAGTTTGACTTAAAAGTGAACTGTTGGGGCTTTGAAGGCCGAGGTGTGAATGTGGTGTGTGTGTTAGAAAATGTGTCACAGATTCATCAACCAGCATGTGAATGAAACCTCCAGACCAACACCGAGGTTATTATATATGTTGTCAGGTATTTAAGGAAAGGAAAATGTTAGCTTGTGTTTTTGTTAATGAACTGTCTTTTCAATGTTTGCCACTTTTATCTGGGACTTCCCCATGAATAGTTTGTGCAGCAGCGCAGTCAGTCACATGTGCATAAGGAAATCTTGAAGTTTTGAACTATTCAAGTTAAAATCGATTCATTTTAATACAACTCCAACTTATAGGCTCCAAAATCTACTAGTGGGGTACAAGCCTGAGTCTTGCTCATGCGCTAGTTCTATCCTGCTTGTCAAAGTATGCCCAGCTTACACCTGACAGTGCTCCATGACATTCTTCAACCCTATCCATCCAAAAGCAAAGCTCACTAACACTCAACCATATACCACCTTTCCTCATGTTTGTGAATCCTGAGCTTTGAATGGTTCCAGCACAATGTATCTTCTATCTTTTGGCAAGCAGCAGGCTGGTCTATATATATAATCAAGCCCAATGCTTTTCAAAGGCCTTTGTCTGTGGGCTTGCAGAACTGTCTGCGCCCTTTGAGAACTTCCCTGCCTTGACTGTTTTGAAAAGATAGGTGACTGTATTATGGCTGGGTTGCAAGCTTCGGCTCTGCATTGTGGTACTAGCGTGCCTGAGCAAAAGCCTGCCCAGTCTTTAGCTCTAGGCTAATCGTTGGTGGGTGTGCGGTTTAAAATGAACCTGATCATCTAAGGCTGGGTACAGAGCCAGTGGTGGTTTCAGATCAGTTAACAAGGGGACAGGTCGGGTCATGCTCATGTTCTCTGGCTTTGTTAGAGCTTAGGCCGGTGTAAGGAGATTATATCCAATGGAAGTGCTGTTCATATGTCTAAAGAGCTAACAAAAGACCAAATCTATAAATTAAAATGGAGCATCTTAAGTAGCCATGCTCGTGCCTCATTGATGGGGCCGCTAGAGGCGTCTTGTGATATTTATATTAAGCATAAGGATGACATTTTGAGGTTAACCCATCTGCAAACCAAACTCGTGGAATGTTCCTAATGAGCAAACCTCACTTTGCGAGTCATTTAAATGTGGTCAGAGCGTGTGAGTCCCACTTATATGTGGTCGTTGCCGAGTAAACCGACATCAAAGTCATTTAACAGTCTGCTTCCCCATAGGCAAATCTCAGACAGCATAGTCTAGACTTCATGGTGTAGATATAGGGAGGGTGACTGAGCTTTAGGGCCCAACCTTTGCACATACAGATGTTTATAAAAATGCTGTGTAACTAATTAGTTCTGGAAAAGCTTTCTTAGTTAGGAGCTGCATGTGTAAACACAGGGTGTGGATGGGTGTATGGTTTTATAGGTTGGACTAGAGTGTTTATTCTTATCTGTGTTTATTGTGTTGAATAGAGGAATCTACTGCATGTACGCTACAGTAAAGACTGTTATTGGTGGGGCAAAGCACACACACCCATCGTTAAGCTCACTGAATTAGGTGGCTGTAGTCTTGCCAGTCCAGTGACCACAGTATGAGCCAGTATGTGGCCAGTACGTTTCCTCCTGGTGGAGGGCACTATTGCCAAACCCTGATCAGGTTTGTGTGTAGCATACAGTTGTGCTCTGTCCTCCTACAGCTCTGCCGTGAAAGAGAGCTCACATCCGAGTCAAAAAAGAGCTCGCAAACCTAATCAAGCTTCTAGAATTAGATAACTGTCTCTGCTCTTTTGTCTTTGGTTGTTTTAGTTTCTGTTTGTGAAGAAAGAGGACATAAATAGCAAAAGAAGAAGAAGAGAATGAGACAGCGCTGAGGGTAACTTCTTAACTACAGTTTCACTGGACTCATTGAGTCAGCAGTAAGCCTGCCTTGCCGTGAACCACAGACCTCCTGATTACAGTTAATTCTCAGTCTGCCCACAGACCACTGCACATAAAGAACCCTCCTTGCTCTTCTCTTCCTGTTCTCCTCACCTCCTCATTCTCCCTCCCTCTGGGCCTCTCCTCTCTGCCCTTGCGGATGTCCTGAGGAAGTACCCCTATGAGGGTGGGACAACACCTCTGACCCTGCATCTCTCTCTCATTTCCCTGGTGCATCCCATCTAGGACTGCTTGTGGCAATTCCTGCTCGCACTGGTTTCCCTCCCGTAGGGTGGCACACCTCGTGCTTCCTGAAACATCAGCCCCCCAACCTCTGCTTCTCCTCCACTTATCTTTCAGTGGACGTCTTATTCAGGGTTTTTTAACTTATAATATGTTTAGTAAGTTTATTTTGGTTGCTTACATCTGGATGCAGGTGGTGCCAGCGAGTTCTATGCTAAGAATGAGCAAGTCTAGGGTAGATGAAGTAAATCGTCTGTACAGAACTAGTCAGAATTCTTCCACTGTTGCTTAGGTGAGTAAACTCGTTTCCCTGTGTGTTTGCAGAGGAGTAGACTCCTCTAAATTAAATTTGTGATGCCATAGAAGAGGAGCAACACGTACTTCCTTTAAAGGCCTTTTAGTAGGTGACGCTTTTAATGAACCATATTTGTAAATGAGCTGTAATGAAGCTTCATGTAATGTAAAGTATATAATTTTTTTTTGTCCCTCTAGAATTTTTATATCTAAGCCAAGAATAATCCAGAAGCCCTTATTTATAAGGCTATAGAAGTCTTGTTCAGTGCTCCTTTGCTGAAAGTCAAGCACTGTGGTTGTGAAATCGTGTAGTAATATATTAGAAATTCTTCTGAAGCCCTATGCTTTGATTTATATGAAGTGTACGGTGAATGTTTTCTGGTTTGTGTTGTGTAGATCCTTGGCAGTGACCATGTAGATAATGCTAGGATTGCATCCTTGAAGACCAGATGCTTGCCTTTTAGCTCTCTTTGTTATCTAAGGTCATAGCAAAAAGGCACATTCCATGCCGAGTGACCAGGGTAGCATCTGTTTAACAGCTTTGTATTTAGCTCTGCTTAGGCGTTATCATACGGTTAAGCCATGATGTTGGAAGCAGTGGTTGGGCGAGTTTCGGCGTTCGGATAGAGATTTTTCTTCTTCGCAGCCAAACTACACATAGTGGATCCTTTTAATATAGTAGTCCAGCGTGTTTGTCATCACCTGCAGGCATTTGAGGTGGACTAATATCGAAGATATGAATAGGTCTCAGGACCCCACTGGTTACATTGTGAAATGTGCTTCCCTAGATTTCCCTCCCCTGAAAGAGCAGTCTACCAGTGGCGATTGTTGTTGTAACACAATGGCACAGCCAGTGTGAATGTGGCCTGTCTGTTTGGTTTGGGTCAGTGAACTATGCAAAAGAAAACTTAATCCTGCCTCGTAAACCCATTTCCTGCCTCTGTTAGTGAGCTCCACTCGATTTGTATTGTCGTCTAATGCACGCCAGCTAGCAGTAAAAAGAATGACGGGAAGTTGGATATGAAGAATAAGGCATTCCAAAGATTTTAGCTTATTCGATCAGAAGCCCAGTCATTCACAGAATGAGTTAACCATTTAGTGCCTTATCATGCTTTTCTTCTGTACATGTTTTTGGGTCCGAGTGCATGACAAGAATGTTAGGTAATTGATTAGCAGGAGTCAGAACAGGTCAGAGGTGAACACTAGAGAGCTTCCATATTACTCCCCCTGTTTCATATGAAGCCCCCTTCTCCCTCTGTGCACTCTTCTCTTTCTCATCATGTGCTCCAATGACATTTCACCTCTTGTTGCCTTCAACGTGCTGGTTCCAGAATTTGAGAACTGCACGTGGAAACACCTAGAGCGGACCGCAGTGACCAAACTGAATTCCTTGGGCGGTTTCTCACTGTGTTTCTGGGGAAGTGCACACTTCTGCAGGCTCGTCAAGTTTCTCAGTTTCCAGTAGAAAGCCACTGGCAGGATTGAGTAGGCTGCTCCAATCTTTAATCTGCCTGTGTGCTGGTAAATGCTGTGACGATCCAGTCCAACTCCCTAGTCTTCCCACACGTTAAGAAACAACCCGCCCCTGGGAAAGAATGAGCTCATTAAGGAGGAATAACAAAACGACAGAGCGTTCCCTTTATGTTGTTACACAACTTTTGGATGTAGGTCCATGTTGTGGGAGGGTGTGGGCCGTGAGTAAGCGTTATTGCTTGTTGAGATGGAGCTCATCTGGACAGGAGTAAGCTGTTTGCTCCTCTTTAATGTTTGAAAGTTACTTCTAGAGCTTGTTGATTGTTTGACAACTTCTTTTATGGACCGGTTGTTTGGGGTTAGCCTTGTTTAGGTTGTGCCCTCTTCAAAACCAGGGATTTCTGAATGGTTGTTGGCTCGGATGTGTAGAACCATGGAGGTTCTTTAAATCTTTAAAAAGCTTTCACAATCACAGTACAGTTCCTTGGAGAGTGTAATGGGCTTTTAAGTGCAGGGTTAGGAGACTTAGAGAGACACTGGTTGGGTGACTGATTTCTTGTGCTATTGAGGGAGGGTGGTGCTGATTTGTGTTCAAACAGTGATTCATGCTGCCTAAACAAGAAGTGTCCCTGCCCTTCATATCCTCATAGATTCAAACGCTTGGTTGGTGTTGAGGCATATAAGCTGGGGATGCACAATTATATTTGTATTCAGTGTGGGCGGACGGCTGCTTCAGAAGACTGACTGGCATTGGATGAATGTTTAGATTTGAACAATAGTTCAGACTACTGTTCGATAGCATGTTTATGACAGGCTTTCCCCACAGATCTGAAATAAATGTGAGGGAGCAAAACAAGAAGAAAAGAATGAATAATAAAAAATGTAGGTGGAATTAAAAACACTAGCAGCTGATATTGCGTCTTGTTCATTGCACACATTCCACTGTTCACATATTAATCATTTACAAACTTCCACTGTTCACATATTAATCAATTACAAACTTGTATAATAAGGTGCATAAAAATACTGGATATTGACACCAGCCCAGAATTCCAATGTCATATACGGACTAAACAGGGTTAGTCAGATCTGCAGCTGGAATTAGTAGTATACACACACACACACACACACACACACACACACACACACTTGCATCATTAAATCACTGCTGGCCTGGAATTCCAGTTATGATAATGAGAATATGAGAGGCATGTGCTGTAGTCATGGGCCTCAGTGCTTCTGATGCATTTTTGTGACTTTGTGAGAACTTGGTGTGGATAGTCCTTAAACGGACAGTCTGTTCCTCCATCTATAACACCAACATCCTGTCCTGTGTCTGTCTGTCTCTCTGCCTGTCTCTTTTCATTGTTCATCTCCTGCTTTCTGTCTGTCTCTCTCTTTCTCTGTCGTATTGCTTAGTATGGAGTTAGGGCTCCAGTTTTAGCTTAAAATTGGACGCCTTGGACAGATCCGGTTCTTCTCTTTCACTGTTCTGCCATTCTCTGACCCAGCCTGGCCACTGCCCTATAATTACAGCCAAGTCATGGGCTCTCCAGCCCAGCTAACTATGTACTACTAGAAATGGTTATAACATCACAGGTCTTAGAGGGTTGAGCACAGGACTCAGCTAAGCAGCTTGCTGACATTGTTCAGCATCTGAAAGATGCCGGAGGTTCAGCATCACCCGGTTTTTATTTGACATATTATCCAGAAATGGAAAAGGAGGGAAGGTTCCTTTCAAACGGAACGTGAGTTATCGCTCTGTTAGCGCTGCTGAGTCTCTCTGGTGAATCCAAGTGAGTTTTCTCTTTATTTTTATTCTATTTTAGAATTTAATGTGGTGGTAGTGGTGGTGGTGGTGGGGGAGGGGGTGATAGTAATTAATGGAGGTCTTGTTTGCCAAAATAGTCAATGAATACTTTTTGAGTAAGCGGAATTTCTCTAACATCGAGATCATGTTTTTGCTGAACAGTTGGTGAGTCCCTAAGCTGTTCAGCGTCCATACGCCAGGAGATCGGAATGCAATCTTGGAATTTCTCTGTTCAAGGAGTGTTCCACTGGGAATTTCAGTAATCTGAAGCTATGTGTTGGGAGAACTAGAGAAAGGGATAAGTATCCTCAATACAGTGTGAAGTAAATTATTTTTTATTAAACTTCTGTTTCTCCATGAAGTTGATCACCTGCTTGCTTCATAGGAGCTTGGCAATTGGAGCTGAACATATGGAAATGTTTCTGCTGTTGTTCTTTGCTTGCATTGTTTTTGAGAAGTGCTTTTTTTTTTAAATTCTTAAAATGTAAAATGTATTCATTAAGAACTGTTATCTAAATTATATAGTATGAGTGGTCAGTGGCATCAAAAGTAATGACAGCAGTAGTGTCACTTAATTAATGGTCTATGTATCAGTACATTACACTATTCTACCTCTCATTTTGAATACTGCTATTGACATACATCTGTGAGATCCTACTGGTGTGAGATTCTTGGCTGTTTATGCACTGTATTAACACATGAGAGTGAGTGCTAAAATAACTTCCACTTGTGGGGAAACTTTAGACTGCTAAACATGTGTGAGTGAGTACTTTTATAAATACATTTGAATAAATATATTCCACGCCTGACTCTTTTTGATGCAGAAGCATGCTTGTAGGTGTAAACAGACAATGACCAATTCTTACTTGTGTCAGTAAGTGTTGGCTTGATGGCCTGAGTGCAAATGTTTACACCTGTCTACCCATGGATTATAAGCCTTTTTTTAAGTTACTATTATAACTATTATCATTATTATTATTATTATTATTATTATTATATGTATATATTTTTTTTTACAAAAAAAGAATTGTTGAAACCAGAAGGAAGTGTTGGATTGCAGTGTTATTGGGAAGGAAGGTAAACGTTACCAGGAACAATAAAAGATGATAAATTTAGACTGATATGATCAATATTAATTGGGCTACACATACGGAAGTAGTGTCTCCTAGTATAGTGTCTGGCTGCTATGTCTGCCAATGCAACATGCAACATAAGGTGTCCTGTGATAATCCATCCCATGTAGTTTGAATATTCTCACAAAGTTCCTGCAGATGTTGCGGTAGGGGTGGAGGTGGAGTGCCTCATGGCAAAAAAAACACACCACAGTGCCTACACACACAGATTCGTTGGTCATCTCCATCAGGACAAAAGCGGGGCACGTCACTGAGTCTCCATGACAGTCTGGCACGACACCTTTTAGTCTTTGGTGATGGTGGCATGGTGTTAATGGTGGCGTTGTTAAGAAGCCTAAAATATAGTAGTATGAAAGTGTCCCACCCATATTCAGTAGTGTAAGTTCAGATTCATATCAATAGGATATCGCTCCTCACCTCCCGTCTTAAAGCTGCATATGTGTAAGACCTTCAGCACGCACTCTTTGTGATGGGGCGTGTGGGGCCCTTGATTTCCTACCGCTGACCCATTCACACAATGACAGGATGTGTGTGTTTGGCAGAGCCATTGCCGGGCAGGAAGAAGGTATTTCTGTTTGACTTTTCAGTGCCATGGACTTTAAAGGCCATCTGGAATGTGCAGGGGTTCGAGGCCAGCCCAAGGAAAGGTCTTCTTTCTGTTCCTGGATGGAAGACGTGGCTTTAGATCTCCCGATACCGATAAGAGCTACAGGATATTTATAACTCACTTAGCTACGTCTTTTTCTAGAAGTATATTAATCTTTCTGAGGTGCCGTTGTAGTGGACGGCAAATCTTTTTTTACTGTTAGATGTGTGGTGATAGACTAAGACACTTACAGCATGTCACGGACACACGCACTACAAAGCACACGTCCCCTTGCTGAGGTCATAGACTGGCAGAACCAGAGCTGAATGTCACACGCTCACACACCCAAACAGCTGTAGGGGTCAGGATGGGTCATTGTGCTGGCTGGCAAGCGTGTGTGTGTCTGCTTTAGAATTTTTGACTGAATTTCTCTCTGTCAATAAAATAACACCCTTGTTCATGACACAGAAACTGCTTTCAGCATGATTACAGTGAATTAATTCTAACCACAATAAACATAAACAATAGCAGCGTCACTCCAGGCGAGACGAGTACATACACTGTGCTGACAAACTGAATTCTGTAAGAATGTGAGCAGTCACTGACTGTGTGCAGTGCTGTGTTAATTAGAGGGAATGTTTGTGTGTTAAGTATAAGCTCCTTTGTTCTGCACGTTGACTGGCACATTGTCATGAGCGTTGGTATAAGAGGCTGTGTTTATGTGCACGTAAATGTTAATCTGCCTCTAGTTTATTAGCGTTCCTCTTATTACCTAATAGCGTGGGTTTCAGTGCTAAACTAAAAAGCTACAGCAAAACCAATTTTTTTGTTTATTGTATCCCATGATCCCAAAAATGATCAGTTTTTAACACTTGGAGGAAGTGGCATGGTGTGGTGGTTGGCTAGGGGGAGAGTTTTGACCTGACAATGTGTCATTAATAGTGATATATATTATTATAGTAATATTATTTGATTCTTTGTTGTTTGTAATGTAAAATAAAATAAAAAAGGTAGCAGAATTTACCATCCCTATGCTACACGCAAGTTAAAATGACCCAAGATTTCATCCATGTAAAATTTCCATAGTAATGTCATTCCTGAGATGATGCTGAGATGTATGTAGAGAAGAGACTGGCCTCTGACATGCTGCTATGTAACATAAAACTGATCTCTTTATTAAGGCTGGGCAGTATGACAATGTTTCTCATTATCATTATCATCATAATACTAGCATTAATAAATTGGGGAAAAAATGTTATTGCAATTTTTTGGCAAATTTGCAGCTGTATTATAAACTGCAATTGTCGTGTGTACATAAAGGTTCAGGCTTAGGTTTTTTTTTTGTTTTTGTTTTTGTTTTTTAAACTTTTATTCTGGTCTGGCCAAGAAGACTGGATTATCCACCTTTTCTGGCTTGAAACCTGTTCCTGAATGTAGCGCAGCAAACTTTCAGGAAACTGTGGCCATAATGTCACAACAAATGTTCACAACACAGTTTGTTTCCCTCTGATCGGTCTTATTTCAGAAAAGTGTATATTAGGAGTTTCTTTTCCTTTAGGCTTAAGACAACAATTATGATAATGAAGAGTGAGATTTCTAAAACTATTATTAATAAAACATTTTTTAAAAAATGTCAATTTGAAAGTTGCACTTCCTAAACTTGCAACTGCGATATAAAAGCGAGTAATATTTTAACTCCAAGTACATCACAATATGTGTTATGTTTTTCTGAGCATAATACTAAAATCATCAGCACTTAAAATACTGCAGGTTTGAGCCCAGCAACAGCACAATTAGTCCCGCTGAACATGGAGTTTAGTGCTGTGCAGAATGTGAAATGTTGAATACAATTATCATTATATTCACTTTTTGGTAGTATTGTTAATGTGGCTCTACATGGAGTACAAGGTACTCGCATCATGTGAGTTTCTGTTTAAGACCGTCTCATTGCTATAAACTGCTAATGCTACTTTTACACAAGTTCTTCTATTAACAGGATATGCCATCTAACGTGAATGTAGGAACAGCCTGAGGGAAATAATATATTTGAGTGATAATTTGGAAATGACTAGCGATGCACCAAAATGCAAATTTTTGGACACTTTTGGCAAATATGGGCCTCATCTGTCAAAGATATGGCACTGCTGGCCCACTGTCAGCACTGGCAATCTGCTGTGAGCCAAAGGTGGACCACATGTTTACAACATGGATTTGGCCTACCTGTCCCAAAACAGACCTGGTCCACTTCTGGCACAGATACAGCAGAGCAGCCTTACTTTCGACTGAGGCGCGGCCCTTATGTGGTGCATATGTGGCTCACATCTTGTAAGTCTAAGATATAAGGTTATCTGTGTCCATTTATGAAAAGGTCAAAGGTGATCTCCCGCTTGTTTGCTGTTGTTTTGAGATTTCTGACCTTCCTCTGTATGTGAGCTTTCATGGTGTTCAGCCTTACTGTAGTCTAATCAGCTTTGTCTCTCCCTGTGTGTACAGGATGGCTCTCTGGGTAATATAGATGATCTGGCACAGGAGTACTCAGAATACTACAACACATGCTTCAGTGACGTCAGCGAGCGCATGGAGGAACTACGCAAGCGCAGAGTTTCTCAGGAACTAGAGATGGTGAGTTTATTCCCGCACGTTACATTCACACAGTTAGTCATGAAATATCTTTTACGAACTCTCACAGCCTTCGTGTGTGTTCCACAGTTGTTATCGATTGTTAGTCTTGGAAAGATTAAGGAACGAGACTCTTGCTGATGCATATCTGGTACATCAAAAACTTCATTAACCTGAGGAGCCCTATGTTGAGGCTGATGAAGCTGGGTTTGTCTGGAAACCATTAACACAGTCAAATGCGTATCACTGAACCTTTTTAGCGGACGCCAAGTACACGTTGCAACATGCTTTTCTAGATTTCTATTAGATGGTATCTAATGGAAAAGCTGTAGTTCTGGAGAGAAAGGCTTTGTCCTCTCTATGTTGCTGTTAATCTCTGCTGTGAATAGTCTGAGATCGTGCCTCGTACAGCATGGCAGTCCTCCTCGCTTGTGCCAAGTGTGTCAGAACGCTGGGTTTACTTCTTTGTAAAGCAGACCTGGTGAAATGGAAAAGCATGCAGCTGACCTATATACTCCAGCACCACGTTCTGTATATTTCTGTTTGATGAAGAGTGCTAAATCTATTAGTGCTGCCTAACCTGGCTGCCTGGTATCTTAATAGCCGTTTTAAGCATGGACAGCTTGGTGGTAGACTCCTGTCTATCCATGCTCCGGGGGTATGGAAACGACAGGAAACCACAGCATTTTTCCTTCAGTTACTTGGTTCTTCATATGCTTATTCATTTTCACTAAATTGCCTCTGCAGATGATCACATCACATTTTAAAGAATTTCTCTCTCTCTCTCTTCCTTTCCCATTCCTATTCTCCCTCTCTCTCTCCCTCTCACCCCCTCCCTTCTCTGTGTGTTTGGATTGTCTGTATGAGGAGAAGGCCTCTAGCTGGGTCTTCTTTGTTTTTGTTTACTTTGTGTTTCTGAAGACGCCGTGGCTTCTCGCACTCAAAGCGCCTGTGTTCTCAGCCTGCATCCTGGGGATGTAGGCTAGTGGGCCACCCCGGGGGTTGCTAAGAAACCGTCGGACTTATTAAAACATGCAGCTGGGGCTGGCAGAGCCCAGCTAGGCAACTTTTTTCCCTCTAAAAGAAGCAAAGTTAAAAAACATGAAGTGAGAATGAAAGAAAACATTCTAAAGCTCCTGCTGAGCTGTAATGGCTGACCCGGGTGAGGGCGGGCCTTGTTAGCTTAACTTTCGTAACACGAGGTCACAGTGCTTTTACCCAGGTGTTCTAGGGTGTGTGTAACACTGTGTCATAGTTGGAGGTAAGTAATTTACAATACACAGTATGTCACACTATTTATTTTTTCAGACATCTGATCAATTGGAGTAGATAATCAGTAGAACTGTAAACACTATGATATTGGGAATGCACAGGCCACACCGTTTATAAGAACTCTCCAGGATTGGACCAGTTCTGAACTTAGGTCAGATGGCACAGTGCATTATCCTGCTGAACTAACCCCTCATCCGGTGGAGGTACATGAATTTTAAAGGCCTGAAAATGGTCACCAAGCAGTAACACCTAGTGGGCATTGGTTATTGACCTGTTTAGGTGGACCAGTGGACCCAGCCCATGCCATGATACACATTCCCACACCAGTATGGAACCACCACAACCAGTGCCTTGGGGCTGGGGTCCATGAGGTCAAACACAAGCCCTACTATCAGCCTGAAACAATTGGTACCCTGACCCATCAGACTCCGCCAGATGTTGCCAGTCATCTAGGGTCCATTTGACAAGCACATGAACTCAGGTAAGGTTCTGTGTCCGGTGTTGTGGTGTTATTAGTAGGTCATCTACCATGGAAGTTAAAGAACACTGCACTTACCTGCCGGATACGCATGTGTTGCTTGCCTGTTTGCACGGGCAGTTCACACAACCCACTGCGCTGACCACTGGGGGTGGTAACCCTTTGTATGATGTATTAAAGGTACACACATGACACTGTTAAGTGTCCACTGCTAAGGAATGTCCACTCAACCTTTGGACATTTGATGTCCCAGTGATCTGGCACCCAGTATAATGCCTCGTTCCATCTCAGGCAAGATAACACCTCTCAACTTGTACAAGTGTAGACGTTCCCAAGCCGCCCCCTGAGGCAGCCTCACTACATAATCAATATACATACTGCTATTCTATGACTTTTGGTATGTCAGTTTAATTTAATCCTCTTTATGATGAAATGTTCAGTCTTCTACATGTAATAATGGGCACCATATTTACTGTATAAGGCATATTGTATTGTATTGTATTGTATTGTATTGTATTATTCATCACGATATTGATATGTATCATCAGTTTGCTCAGGCGTACTCCTCTTTAGTTTGTAAAGATTGTTCTGTTACAATAGAATGATGGTGACAAATGCCTGGAATGAGAAGGTCTGGATGTAATTGGATATAGTACAACATGTTCAAGGTACATCATGCTCAGCTTTGCCACTCTGAACTATTTCTGAGTAGGTTTGATTTTACTGTTTACCTCTCCTCTGAAGTAGTTCGATGGTCAGGATGCAGACCGCTTGAATCAGGAAGCTGTTTTCCACTGCGCCGTTGGCAAAGCCTCGTCAATGAGCATTGATTCATTTTTCTATAGCACTTTTATTATCCATGCTGACTCCTTTAAAAAGGTTTCCCAGTTAATAGTGGAAACTTAAGATGGCAGCCCACCAAGACCAAAGGAATGAACTTTTCCCCTTCGGCGTGAAGACGAGACTCAAACCCTGCCATGTGGTTTGTGTTTTGTGTAGGAGGGGGTTTGTCTTTTCCTGGTGTTATTGATTTATCAAAGGTTCATACTGACATGGTAAAGTAGCCTGCAAGGGTTGTGTGCCGATTTTGCGTTCACTGCTTTGTAGACTTGGATTAAGAATAATTTTTGACTCTAAAGCCCCTGTAGGATTAATGTAGTTTATTTTAAATCCTCAGCTTTCACCCATGTCCAGAAAACCAGGCCTCCTGTAGGTGTGAGAGGAAGTCTGTATGGGCTTGGCCCGTGTGCAGAGACAGTAGAAGTAGTGAAGTAGGTCATCTGCGTCTTTAGTGTCTTTGGTTTTGTGCCATGCTGAAGAGAGAGGAAGTGCTAAGCAGGACTTGCCACAGACTGGAGGGAGACTTGGCTAATGAAGACTAGGGCAGTTTGGATCAAATGATGGGATTTACTGGGAACATCAGTGCATTCCGCAGCTGGAGAGGGCTGCTAAATGCGTTAGAACAGCAGGAAAGCCAGCTCCCTCACCCTTACTCTTCTTTCCATGCATGCATGGCAAATAGGCAATTTATTGATCTTTTTGATTAAGGCCTTATGATACAAGGCATGTCTCTCATGATGAAATCAATAAGAAGCCCGTGTTTAAACTTTGTTGTTGTTTCCGTTTAACAGTGAACGGTAAACTTTTTAATAAACTGCTACAAGTAAAGAAGAACTTTAATGACATTTGAGGCCTTGTTGGGCATTATGGTCTGGTATGGCACCTTTTTCTTTTTTCCCTCTATTGTAGAAGAATAGGAGGTGAGATCAAGAGAGAATGAAAGGTACATGGTGTCTTAGTGCAGGTGGCCGCCTGCCAGGTGTATGCTGAATTCACTCAGGGCCCAAAGCAGGTGATTATATCCTTACTGATTGGCTGTTTAAATGTCAGTCTAATGGGCTGATATATTCTCCCCTGCCTTCTCCTCTCCTTTCCTGGCATGTGACCCTCTCTCCTCTCTGTCCTTTTGGCATGTGACCCCTGCAGTGAAGGTCAGGCTTGCTTTAGGGCCTGGGCTCAGTCACAAACAGTAAAGGTGAAAGGTTGTCCACTATAGCCAGAGGCAACACTGAATGCCATTGTCACAGTGGCAGGAGCAACAAGCTCTATTCAGTTTGTAGCTGAACAGACCATAAAACATGCACACAGTCCACATTCTGGTGCCTGTGTACAGAACAGGGTGAACACTCACCACTGGAATTCCATCATTGCATGTGCACACTCCTTTTAGATTCAAAGGAGAAGTCCACTTGTAGATCACAGCACTGGTCTACTTTCACTTCTCTGTGCAGTCCTTTCTATTACAGCCAACAAGAGCTTTTCTCAGATGGCCCAGACACGCATCTGAATTGCAATCCAATTTATTTCGATTCCGCACATGCAGCAGTAATTTCCCTACATCAGCCCTGGCGGGAAAACCCAAGTACATTTTGTATATGCACATTTTATAAATACCCATATTAGGGTGGGCAATATGACAATATTTTATTTGAGGTTTATTTATGAGGTATTTTATTTAAAGGTTTCTATAGGGTTCTTGGCTTGCTGATATCCAACCTTTCTGTTATATGGAAGTACCTTTTCTTTTTATTGTAACTTGAAATATAATGCAGAAAAAAACATATTAAATTAAATTAAATTAAAAATTAAGCATTTTTAATTTAACAACAGCCAGATAATAAAATGCTTGCACCAAAAGTACTTCCTCTGTGGCAGAAAGAAACCTCACTTCTCCCTTTCATGTTGAGCTGTGTGATGATTAAGGCCTTAGGAAAACATCCTGTCACCAGAATGTGCTATATAGACAATCTCCATCATGCACAGACAACACACCAGCCCACTCTATAGAAACCATACCCCTTTTCTGTGTCCCTCGCTATCTCACTTTTCATCAGTCTCTATTCACATGGCTTTGCTCTGTCCATGACTAGGCAAATTCAGTTGAAGCTGTTCAGCTGCAACCACAGCAAGAACTGTAGTGAATGAGAGATGAATTCATGTCGAGAGTCGAGATATAGCTCCCATCAGCTCAAAACCCACCAATAAACTCATGATGTGATAAATATTTGTATTTCTTGTTGTAATCGTATCTGCCTTAAGCACAATTACAGCCAGTACATTTATATAACCCACAATTAACATAGTTAAATGCTCCCAAATGAATATCCTGAAACTTGTGCTAGAGCTGTAACGCAATTTAAGATTGTGTACATCAGTAAATAGATGCACACTCCATGCATACATCACACACACTTGTTCCCTGTGCTGAACAATAGAGCTACAAACTGCATTCCCACAATAGGATTGTGTTACAAGATGATGTCCCCTTTTTGCAGAGAAAAAGGCTGGAATTCCAAAGAGGTGTTTTAGGCAGCTGGGAACAGTGGTTTCTGTGGGAGACAGGTTCACCCTCTGACATGTACTTTGGGCTTTAGACCAAACAGTTTACATGGACAAAAACTAAATAAAATAACGGAAAGCTGAATCAGAGGAAAAGTCAGTAAAATGTATTATTTAGAAGAATTATGTTAATTTTTTTATGCTTTTTTATTATGTAATTATCTATTAGAATCATTGAGATAGCAATTAGCTAAATATATGCAGCATGTTCTGGAAGGCCCAGGAGAAAAGAGTACACTGAAGTACTTAGTATACGCCCTTAAATTCATAATCATATAAAATATACACTTAAATAGAACTAACTACAATTTAAATCTCTTGAATTAATTCCTGTTGGAGATACTTAAGTACATATTAAAAAAAACAATTCTAAGACATTAAAATATATTGAAACTATACATTATATAAAACTATATATTTACAATAATACTTAAAATGGTTTTCTGAAGTTTTTCTTTTTTAATTATTATTTGTTTTTAATTACACAATCATTTCATAAAACAATAAATATAAGGGTTTGAATTTTAAGTCAGTAAAAAAGTCTAAAATAAAATTTAAAAAGTACATTTGTTATTAATGCCATTTCTTGTAGATAATGGGGCATCATAAGATAATAAGACATGCACTTTGCACAACGCTAATTCCAAGCTAACTTCCATTTGCCTTTTAGCTGTAGTTCATAACTTCTGAGCATGTTCAGTAGGACAGCTGTGTACACTGGTGATTAGTGGTCATTTGCCCCAGTAGCACAAGTCTGTAATGAAAACTGTTGGGTAGATTCAGTGCTCTCTCTCCCTCTGTCTTCTGTGTTGTCCCTGCAATATGACTCTAGAGGTGAGTCTTTATGCCGTCAGACATGCAGGAACGAGCCCTGCTAACCACCTCAGGTGACAGTGCACCACCCCGGCTATTACTGGCCCATAACTCACGCAGCCTTCAACCCTGCTGCTGCAGCTGGCTCACTGCAGGTCCATCCAACCTACTCTCTTTTAATCACGCTCCGCTGGACAGGCAGGGCTGTATTTGAGTTATGAGTGTAATGTATTGTATATAAGTCAGTGAGGGCTTTGTCTCCGAATGTTTAATGAGCTTAGGAGTGGCTCGTAATGTTTTTTGTTAATGCCTATTTTACCCTGTGGGGAGTTCTTCCTTGTCATGCTCTGCCTTTTACTCTGTTTTTCTTGCTTCTCCTGCCTGTGTCTCTGTCCCTGTAGTTCAGGTTCAGATGTCTTGTTGTTGTCATGTCATCTCCTGGGGCATTCCTGCTCAACTGGGTCAAGTAATGAAGGTGAACCTTCGAGGTTTGGCAGAAATCCAGATATACATGTTGAAAGGCAGTGTTATCTTCAACTGGCACGGATACTCATGTCAAACAAACATTTAACATGGAACTGAGTCTGACCTCACCACAATTTGATTTGATTGAATTACAGTTCTTTAGGAGACAGTTCAAGGTATTCAGGTGTTTGAATCACTTCCATGGCTGCAGGTGTTTAAGAGAATGGGCCGCTTTATGGAAACTTCATGTGGCCTTCAGATTAGCTCAAGAACAGTGTGTAGAGAGCTTCATGGAATGGGTTTCCATGGGCAAGCAGCTGCATCCAAGCCTTACACCACCAAGCGCAATGCAAAGCATCAAATGCAGTGGTGTAAAGCGCTGCCACTGGACTCTAGAGCGGTGGAGACGTGTTCTCTGGAGTCACGAGTCATGCTTCTCCGTCTGGCAATCCGATGGAAGAGTCTGGGTTTGACGGATGCCAAGAGAAAGGTACTTGTCTGACTGCATTGTTCTGAGTATAAAGTTTGGTGGAGGGGGATTATGGTGTGGAGTTGTTGTTGTTCAGGACCCCTTATCACCCTTCAGCAGACCAAGAGATTCTGGACAATTGCATGTTCCCACAAAGCAAGGTCCATAAAGACATGGATGAGCGAGTTTGGTGTGGAAGAACTTGACTGGTCTGCACCAGTGAGTCTGAGTCCTGACTTCAACCTAATAGAACACCTTTGGGATGAATTAGAGCAGAGACTGTAAGCCAAGCCTTCTCGTCCAGCATCAGTGTCTGACCTCACCAATGTGCTTTGAAAGAATGGTCAGAAATTCCCATAAAACATTTCTAAACCTTGTGGAAAGCCTTCCCAGAACAGTTGAAGCTGTTATAGCTGCAAAAGGTGGGCCGACATCATTTTAAATCGTATGGATTAAGAATGGGAGATCCCTCAATTTGTATGCGTGTGAAGGCAGAAGAGTGAATCCTTTTGGCAATAATGTTTTTTTATTTAGACACTGAATGAACCGGTCTGTTAGAGCTCATGTGTCTTTAAGACCCTTCTCCTGATAAGTCCAGTGTGCTCTAATTGGTCAACTCGCCTACTCTGTTCTAATCAGTCAACTCCCTCAGCAGTTCAAACTGATAGCTGCATTCTGCTACAAGGTTTGTCTGTACAGGATTATCCATAATGGATTGTGTTACAAGATGATGTCACCTTCTGACAGAGAAAACACCTGGAATTTCTAAGGGGCAGCTGGGAATAGTAGTTTTTATGGGAAAGGGTTTCTCCTTCTGGCATATACTTTGGACTTTATGACTTTGAAGACTGTTTACATGCACAAAAAAAGAAAAAACAATAAACAAACTAAAACAGAATTGAAAGAATGACAGAATTTTGAAGGCCTAGAAAACCCAGAGCGTGGCTCACTGGCGGAATATAAAACAATGAAAACATTTTATTCTTATCCTTAGGACAAAGAAATTAGTGCATACTTTTATTGTTACTGTTGAGTGCATACTTTAATATTTTTATTATTTGATTTTGAAGATTTTTACATGCCTAACAAAAGAACATTTTCATTTTTTCTCTACACCTCTGAATGATAACTCAAATGCTTGGAGGAATGAAAGGAATTATTGAAAGTGAGGCTGGTTCAGAAATAGGTTTGTGACTCGTTTAAAAACACAAGGGCTTCAGGCTGAAACATGAGTAGACGTGACAGCAACTGGGATTTGTGTTTTGGCTGCGACGCTTCTGCAGTGACGGTACAGACATTACCAGCCTGACCTGTGTGAGTGCATGCATGCATGGTAATGATTACTCATTTGGACTAGGTGCTCAGGTAAGTCCGGCTCTTCAGGCCCTCCCGCTCACCCACCTGCTCTGTTTGCTGACTTGGCCTTCTGAAGCCTTAAGTGTCCCTCGTCTTAACCATAGCCACATCCTCCTACACCACAGCTGCTCTGCAACCTGTTTATACAGACTGACATCGGCAGCGTGTGTATCTGTTCATCCTGCTGCTGCAGCTGTGATTTAATCCTTGTTTTTACACAAATTGCTGTCCACATTTTAGTTATGCAGTTTCATTTTGGTTGTGCCTGTGTGCTCTAGTCTTTTTAATAGCTTGGCTGCAGAAGTTCTAGAGAGTATTTATAATTTTCATGAGTTCCTATTTTTTGTTTCTATTTTAATGGCCATTTTACAGTCTTTAAAAATAGTCCCTGCAAACGTCTCTGTCTCTGTTTTCTCTGTCTGTACCCTGAGGCTATGTGTGCTAGATGACTCCGCTTGTCCAACTGTGACTTTATGCTTGTTGTAAAGTCTTTATCTGTGTGCGCTCGTGTGTGCTCGTGTGCGCTTGTGTGTGCGCGTGTGTGTTGTTTGTGGCTTGTACTGTGGACAGTGTGATGCTCATTAAGTTGAGAGGAATAGTAAGAAGCAGCCAAACCCACTGTCATCCATCTGCTCAGTAGAAACCCAGGAGAAATAAAGAGTACACAGAAGTATACTTAACTTAAGTGCACTTATCACACTTCCTTAACTTAATGTATTGAATGTGTGCCATTTTCATATACTAACTATGTACTTCGTATACTAAATCTAACCAATAGAGCTATACAATTAATACTTGAATAGAACTAACTGTACTTAACTGTACTATTTTAAGACACCTCCTAGATTCACTAAGAGGTACCTAAGTACATATCAAAAGTACATATCTAGTACATTAAAATATAGTAAAGTCAGAAGGCTTTTGATGTCATTCCATCCATGTACAAGTACACAGTGGAGTGAAATTACGTTTCCCTAGGAACAAGGAGCGACATGAAACTAAAGAGTACAGTGTGTAAACGTGCAGACATATGGGTGTAAACAAAAATTAAAACTGGAAGCAATACAATAAATATGATGACTTATACAGACATTACACACAGTAAACAAGACAGGACAGTGCAGCAACACAGCACTCATTTCGGACATGAGGTAGAAGAATAAGGTGTAATATACTTACTATGTGTATGTAATATATATAATACATAGTTATACTAGTGTAGTTCTATAGTAGTGCACTAAAGTGGGTAAAATGTACTTGTAATATACATTTGCACTTGTATTTAGCACACTAAACAATTATGTGCTTTAAATGTACTTGCTGGTATTAAAGTGCATTTCCAGTACATTCAAATACACTTACACTTTTTACCTGGGAAATCTTTGCCTTAGTGTACTGTCTGTTTCCTATCTCTCCTGTGCTTTGATAACCTCCTAGCTAAGTAAAAATGACTTCCTGTAAATCTATAGCTGCCTTCTAACAGTTGGGTCTAAAAAAGACACCTTTTTGTTTGCACTGTCCGGTAAAGGCTCTTTGTGTGTTGTCATGGCTGCATCGTCAGATCACAGCAAGTGAATTGGTGTATACTGAGCAGGCAAGCAGGCAATATTAATTTAATACTGTCCCACAAGCTAAAGTCCTAAAAGCGTTTCAGATTCGTTTAGATACACAACTAAAGAAGTAGCATATTGTATATTGTTGCTGTCGCACAAAAACCTTATCTCCAAAATAGTCCATTTACAGGAAAAGGAAAAATATATTCCATTTGTTTTAGTCAAACTACTTAGTTGTTAAAAAACCTTGAGGCTTACCACATATACACAGCCACAATCTCTCTGCACTTAGCGGGTAGCACAGCTCAGGAGAATGGCTGCCTGTGGGTCTGTGCATGCTTGTGAAGAGACGGCAGCACTGGTGTGTTAACACTATAAGCCATGAGCGCCCACTTACTGTGAACACAAGAAGCACTGAAAGCATCCGCAGCTAGTTCTCAAAACTGATGAGCTACGTAAATGAACCTGAACTGCTGTGGATTAGAGCTGCTCGTTCTATATTAACTGGATCTCAGCCAGCACTTGTATTTGGTGGTGTCTCCAGCATGTCTTGGCTGCGTCTATGCCACTGGTTGCAGAAATGAACAGAGCATCTCTGTGCTGTGTTTCGTTTGTGTGTGTGTGTGTGTGTGTGTGTGTGTGTTTTGGATGATGGTAACAGAGGCGTATATAGACCGCCCTCTGAGTCTGTGTGTGTGTTTGGGTGCGTTTGCCAGGTGGGCATAGCTGCTGTCCTAACAGACTCTCAGTAGAGTACACGACATGAACCGCTGTGTGGGTTGTGTGTGCCATGGAGAACGACAAGGTCAAACATGAACACGTGCATTTTCAAATCTCCGTATGGACATTCTGTCCAGGAAGGCTACAAGTTTACAGCACAGCTTCTGATTTATTGCACAGAAGCTTCCGGACTGCCCCAACAAACCCGCTGAGAGCTAAAGCAGATGAACAGAGTGGAAGGGAGACGACACACACATGCGTTTGTCTTACATTAGTAATGAGGACTTCTGTTGATTCCTATTAAATTGTTGTTTTTCTTTAGCTGAGTAATTCCCTGTCTACATCCAAATGTAACCTTCTCAGTTCCAAAAACAAAGATGGTGAAAACGCATACTTAAGGAAGGGCCAGAAAAATTCCTCTTTTGCACAAAAAAATTAGGCTGTCCTAAAACTGTGAGGACATGTAGTCCTCCAAAGGTTAAAGTGGTTGGCAAGACGAACACACACACACACACACACACACACACACACATCATGGCCATGTTTTCTTTGAGGGAAATGCTTTGCTTGCAGGAACAGCAGTTTGATGCTAACTGCTATGATAAGTGAGGGTCTAGACTGAAACTTTCCAGAGTGCCGTCCTGAATTTCTGAGGCCAGCGGTAACACACATGCATGCACTTGTCTGCACACGCACACACCCATACACTGTATCCCCAAGTCAGTAGATGATTATATCCAGGTGGAGTTTGTTAGTCTCTGCTGTCTAAACATGGCTAATCTGTGCCACTGTCTCGTAAAGGTCACTGGCAGCAGCCTTCTTTATGAATTTAGTCTTCCTCTTGTATGGAGCTTAGAACCTTTTTTCAGAGGAAGCGTTTCAGTTGATGCCTAATGTATTCTGCCAATCAAACTCTGTGGCTTTAAGACACAGATTATGTAGTTTACATTTATGGGTTCCCTCTTACTCTGTTTCACTCAGTAATCCACTTTAATCACAGTTATTGCCAACAATAACAAACACATGCCATTTTCTATTATTCCTCAGACTCTAATGTCTTAGTACTTATCAAATATGTGTTAGGAGAAGTAGAGTAGGAGATGTTTTGTCAGTTGAATTTGTTAAAAATGATATATATATATAATTTTATTATTATTATTATTTTATATTATTCTCCAGTCCTACAATTGCAGGTTATTTGCTTACACTTTCAGTAATTTTGGGTATTGATCTCCTGCTCATCAGTCGTCTCCAGCCTACTCACTGCATGTGGGCCTGACTGAGCTTGAGATCTGAGGGTTTGAATTGTTTTGTGTTTTCAGTCCAAAGCTTTGTGTGTGTAATGGCTTTCTTTGGCTGAGCATGAGTTGGTGCCTTTTGTTCAGCTAATATTAGCAAGGATTTGTGAACAGTAGATTAGCATTGTGAAAGAATTCTCTTTGCAGCATACAGTCAAGTGGTAATGTAACTTGTTTAAGTTCTGTTTTAAAGGCCTAACAAAAGCACTGCGTTAATAAGCCTTATAGTTACAAACATAGCCCTTTACCAACACGGTGCCAGTGCCAAAATCTCAAACCACTCCACACTTTTTCCATTCCACAAAAACTGAATGATCGGTGCCGTTCAAGCACCATGAACTCCCTGTTTTGAACCCGTGGAACCTGTGACGGAAATGGTGTGGCACTACAAGATGAACTGCACTAAGCTGAGCACTGGAACAACCGTATTCCACCAGTGACGTGCTCGTGGATGATCGTATTCAACAGGAGGCGTTCGTCTTCTATTGAGCTAAAACGTAAAGAATTCAAAACACTTACCTTTTAATACATGCAGGAGATCAGTTATGTGGGAAACACTACAGATGGCTAAGGACCTTAACATGCTGCTTTATAATAGAACACCTTCATAATGGACAGACGAAACACGTACGGGTCATCCTGCACATAATCGCGAATGGTGAGATATACGCTTTAAAGCAGGAAGTAAAGTCTTCACTTGAAGAACATGTTCCACTGCGTTGTTTTTATGCGCTGTCCACGACTTCAAAGCGGACAAAGCGCAAAATACAGGTTTTATGAAAATGACTGGTGCTATAACACCTGTAGAGGGCATGACTGAGTAATGTTTGTTTACTTGAATTCAAGCTGCATAGCATTTCCCTTGTGTAACAAACATGATTTGTCTAAATACTACAGTCTTCATGAGTTCAGCGAAGCTTGTTAGCACAGAGAAAGCACCGTCACATTTAGCAGCAATGGCTCTTTCGTAGTCACTCTGTACTTTAGATAATAATAGATTTGCTTCGGTAATCTTGCGGAGAGAAGCTAGCCGGTTTCTATGCTAAAGCTGAAGTCATTTTTCAAAGACAAGCTGACATTACTCCTAAACCTTGCAGTATAGCTTAGTGCACGATAAACAGACACAGACTGCTGTATGGCCTATAATGACCGAGAGAACGCAGCACATCTGTGGCCATGTTGTTGATGCTGAGAACCTGAGAGTAAACAACAATGTACAAGGACACACAGACAGACACACACACATACGCATGCGCGCACACACACACACACACAGACCTAGCATAATCAGTGTTCAACCACACCAGCTTTATCTGAATTAAACCTCTCCTCAGTCCCTCAGCAGACACAGATTTGACCTAATAACCCCCGGTATGCTTGTTGTAATGGAGAAAAGATTCAGGATTTTTTCTTTTTGTGAAATAAAAAAAAAACTACATCCTATTTCCGAGGAGTGTTTGGGGCTTTAAAGGGATTATTATTGCTGCACTGATACACTTCTAATCTTCAGATATTCAGGATACTAGATGAAATACTCGTGAAGTGTTTTTTCTTGTGGTATAGGAGTGGTATTATTAGCAAGGGACTTGTAGGTAGGTGCAGTTATGATGTTGCCTCAGCAGGTTTGCTGTTTTGATGCAACATGGTCTTGCTTCATCAAACCCTTCATATCTGTTTTGCAGCTCTACAGGTCTGTCAGGATCTACTGCTTCATCATACGGTGTGGGATGCAGGCGTGTAAGGGTGTGGTTATGTTTGAGTGGTAGAGTGGTTACATGTGTTCATAAATGTGTTAATGCCGTACCCCTTCTTGCTCTGTGTGTTGCAGGAGAAAGCAGACTCCAGCTCCACTTCTCTCCAGCTGCGCTCCGAAATCCAGGTGTGTGCACCTGTCTCCTCTGACCTTTCACCTTTTTTGCTCCATCTCAATTTGCAGCCTATAGAGATGAAGGAATAATGCGGGTCAGTTGAGGCCTGGTTTGGGAGCCACTGCTTTAGTACATCTTAAACAGCCTCTGCTGTAAACAAAACATCTAAAGTCAAACTATTTAGGAATTCTGTAAACAGTTTTTGCGTGCACTATATTAAATGGCGCCGATTCTAATGTTCTGTCCCTGTTTTGGTTCCATTTGAGTCAAACGAGGCTGTGAAATAACATTCCTTAGTGCTTGAACAGCAGTAACGGGCTGAATGAGTAAACCCCGGCTTGTTAATGTTTTTATTAACTGCAATAATGTTTTTGTCCACAGGAGTCTCTGGGCTTCAGCAGTGAGGTGTCCACACCAGAAACGGAAAGAAAGTGGGTGCACCTTGAATCTATTACAACATAACATATACTATATAATATTAGCCGTTAAAACAGGACACTTTCTGCATAACTTCAGACACACTGCACACACTTATACAGGAATCCGAACTAGGCATGGATAGAAATCCTATACCAAACTGGCACTGGTACCAAAATAATTAATATGCTCCTGGACGAACGATACGGGTGTTGATAATTATGGAATGTTAATTCCTTCTACATAGCAGCCGTTTCCCAATAGGATTTGAGTGAGGGGCACTCTTCTCCCACCATAGTGCATACATATGATGGTATATACAGGTAGATCCCTACATAAACTCTAAGTAGTATATTCTTAATTTATTGCTTAAATAACCAAATCATGCTACCAGTATTAAAACTAGAGAGAACCGGTTTCCTATCTACCAGCTTCTTACAGTAATAACTGGCACACCGTTAAAGGTGGAATGAAAACGTACCCTAGCACAGCATGAATGCTATTGCGTAACATATAATATAGTTTGTGAGCCCACATTCCTTTATACTGCTACAGCTTAGATCCTGGTGTTGACTGATCTTACTTTGTCTTCTCCATCACTCAGGACTAAACCTATTACCTTCATGGCATCTTCATAGTCATCAGATACAATGGTTCACTTTTTGCCTTTTTTATTAAGGTGTTATAATTGTTTATTCATACTTTGTACTTTTTTAAGTCTTTATGACCATTAATTAAATCATTTTAAGCCATTCATGATCCCTTTATAGGGGGAGCCTTATTCTAAAGTGGTACCAAACTGAGTGTGAGCTGCCCTAGCAATCGCGGTAGCGAATTTTGAATTGCTTATGGTTTTAATTTTATGTTTTTGAATTTTATGGTAATTTTCAACTCTAGGGATACACTTCACAGTAGTCATCCAGAGTGATTTGATGTGAAATGGTTATCTGTAGAAAAACTTAATGGCTTGCTAATTGGACCTAGTGGCTTAAACGCCTCCAAAGCAAGTACAATATAGATAATTAGATATATTAGATATATATATACTGTGAATGCACATTTCATTTTATCTCTTTTTGAACAGCTTTTAAAATACATTGACCTTTATGACCACCACTGTGAACTATTCTAACTCAAACAGACTGTATGTGTCTGTAAAACATTTCATGTTAAACCACTCTGAATGAAAATCAATGGGTCATTTTCAAATGCAGTAAATAAACACAAACGGAATAAATTGAATCATGGGTTTTTTTAAATGATGGCATTTTTTTTTTTTTTAAATAGTCTTAATTTGCTATAGTCTTAATGTCAACACACATAAACATCCAGGAACGTACATGGTAATGGTAATGCGTATATGTGCGAAAGAGCATGTGATGAGTGAATGTGTGAACACTCACATTTGACTTCATCACATCTAACATTGTAGGTGCTTTCAGGCTTCCTTCCTTCCTCCTATTGTCCTTGGATGTTTAAGATTGAACTGGCCGATTAGAGAAACCAGGAGAGACTTCTGTATGACTCAAAAGGGATGCAGAATGAGTGCACTACACACGAGGAAATTAGTCAAGCGCTCGGCTGCAGAAGGTCAAAATTACTTCATGAACTATATTGAGTGTTGTTACGTAATAGCTTAAAAACTAGATCATCTTTGACCTCTGTGTAATCAGTAATATGTGTGCATTGCTGACTACCTTAAAAACAATTCTGAGAAATTATTCAGTAGCCATTATGAAACTAATGATTTTGTTATTAATAGTTTTTTTTCTATACTTTTTACTTCTCATTTCTATACTCTTACCTTGATTATGAACACCTTCTTTTAAATTCCATACCAGAAGTGTGATTTAAAGTGTGGTTTAGTATCATACTAAATATCATACTAAATAAGTGCTGATGTTAATAAGAGACCCTTTTCTTCTTTTACTGTGCCTACAATGATGTGTTTTTCCCCTGCGGTTGGGAGGCTCACGTGTAGGCCACGTGCCAAGGGAGACATTTCATGCCACTGTCATCAAGAAAGGTTTACAGAAAAAACAAGCCTAATGTGAAGCACATGGTCCTGACATATCTCTTTTACATGCCTCTATGGCCTTCAGGGACAGTTCTGGATGGGGCACTGCTTTCTGTCTCATGGCCTTCGTAAAGGCAGCCTATCTAAGAAGCACTGACTGGTTCTATATGGAAAAACCTTGTCGTACCATACCAAGTGCTGTAACGCAAGTTCCTGCCATTAGTTGCTACTAATAATAGCCACCACTGTATGTGCGCGGGTAACGCTGCACTGGACAAATGAGTCAAGCTGAGAATACCCAGATGTCCTGTCCAGGGTTCTACACAGAACTCACTTCTGCTGCTGTGCATGTTGGGTGTTTACAGGGGCGATGACAGCACGAGAAAGGCCTTCTTCCCTACAGAGATTAGAATATTTGTTTCTTTACCTTATAGAAAGCCTCCTGAGTGAATTCCCTCCCTCTGTATACACTTCAGACTTGCTGGGCTGTGTATTGAATGAGGCTGTAGGCTGAAAGTTAGCAAACTGGGTGGAGGGGTGATTTCAAGGAAGTCCTGTCACCTCTGTTAGCCATGACCTCTACTGGAGGGCATGTTCTCACCACTGCCCTTGGGCACCACTCATGTACACACACAAATCTGTGTATGTGTTTTTGGCCACACAGGCCAGGTGGATGACAGTAAATCCCTCTGTCACAGGACACCAGGTGCGTTCTTGCCCATCAGCAATTTGAGCCTAGGAAAGCGGAAATCAGCCCACATCCTCTTCGGTGAAGCCAGCTCTTATCGTTTACTGTACATTGCAGCTTATCATGCTGTGACTCAACAGATCTATGATATCATTTTCATACACTTGTACACTGTTAAGTCAAGTTATACAACAACTTAACTTTAAGAGGAGAATTAAAGAGTAAAAGTAAAAGTCATCCAGAGTGGAAATACTTCAGTACAGATACACAAAAACTACTTAGGTACAGTAACCAATTACATTTAACCAAAATTTTCTAAATGTCTTATTTCACCTGTTGAGATGTAAGCAAAGTCATTGACAGTGGTTTGGTTGTCTTTCACAAAGCCATAGATGCACCCTTCTCACATGAGTGGTTCTGGAAATACATATTTTTTAGGCCAAATCCTTTCCTAGTCGTTACTATGAGCACTGCAGTCAACAATTCTGATACAGGAAACTTCAGAATAAACCACTCTAAATGACTTTGTTTGCATCTTTTTAATTATGCTGAGATTTAGAAAAATATTCTCTTTAACTTCTCTTTAAAAGTTTCCCTTATTTCAGCCAACAGACTATTTGCTTGCTCATCTTCCTACTACACTGACAAAACTGCCTTCAGTCTATGTTACAATTAGCAACCTGTGAAGGAAGTCACAAATTTCCCCTCCATTATAAAGATCACCAGTGATTTGCCTTTAATCTGATGGTTATCTTAAAAAAAAACATCAATTACATAAAAAATTTAAGTTGAACTTTTTTTCAACTCAGGGCACCCAAAACACTCCACACACAAGAGAGCTCTGCCAAAACAGTGCATCTCTCCCATTGAAACCAATAGAACAGCATTGCGGTACTCAAAATACACATACAGCTTAAAGGATCAATAAGAATACCTAAATAAAGTTATCACTCAGCTGTCACTCATCACCCAGACACACTTGCTGCATGCACACTAGCACATTCAGCATGAGATGTAGTGTGTATGTACGCCTGGCTCTGTAAACAGTAGAGCTTCTGAATGGAGGCTAATTTATTGAACTGCTTTTCAGTAGGGGCCCTCTGCATGAACGCAGGCTGCATACTACCACAAGCCCCCCCCCCCTGCTTATTGTGTGTGTATGTGTGTGCAGGCATTGTGTGAATGTAGAATAGAAAGAGAGAAAGCATGACTGAAGACTGGGGCCTCGTCAATTATCATATCATTATGTTGCTATGGCAGCACAGTTTTCATGGACAGTATTAAAGGAGGGGTGCCCAAGTTCTGCAGGGCTGAAGTCCAGCATAGTTTAGTGACTTCTATGCACTGCTGTGCTTAATAAATGTGGTAATTAGTTAACTATAACTTCATTTAGGAACATTAGTGCAGGTAAACCAGATTCTCCTGGACTCTGCCCCTCCAGGGACCATTTAGGCACCCTTGGTTTGTAATGTTATGTATTTCCCTTTTAAAACTACAAATATATATCAAATTGCTATTGATAATGATTAGACTTCACACAGTAGCTATGTTTTTTTTATACCGCTGTGCAAACATCCATTTTTGGAAGCAGAGACTGGGTTTGTGGCTAAGCTTCTTAATTAGAACCAGGGGTGCAAATTTTTGCCCGAAAAATGTTGCCACTTTTTTACCATTGCAGAAATTAAATAGGCTAAAGTCTGGATAGCAAACAGATGTGAACCACATCTGACAAAGATATGGTGCTGCTGGCCCATTGTCAGCACTGACAGACCTCTTATCAGTTGGCACTAGCCCTGAAGCCCAAGTTGAAGTTTCACCCTGGTTCCATCTAATAATTTTGGATGCCGAACATTCGGTGCATCCCTAATTATAACCAAAACCTTATGTACTTTCAACTTACTGTCACGTGAAGCTGTGGCCCTACTGGGACTAACCCACTTGGGGGAGAGATTGTTACAAAGATGGCTGTACAGTTTTCACTCACTGTTCCGAAGCCAAGCTTTCAGTGTAGTGTAAACTGACTTAACTAGTCAGAAGAGCTGCTCTGACCCTGACATTTAGGCCTTGCTAGTAGCTACTGTGGAGTGGCTGCATTAAAGTGCTGCTGAAGAGGCACCATGTGGGTCCTGCGGTAATCATACCTCAAAATATTGATTGTCCTATAAAACTGAGATTAGGAGAAGATCCAAAATGGAATTAAAAACCAACATCAAAATTCTTCAGTAAATGTGACACTGCCCCCTAGTGCACAGATTAGTGTCACATACAGGTAAGCTGGCAGAAATCCATGCAGGCGTCTGCGCACATTGCCAGCACGTCCACATATACAGACATATAATTTAGCCCTTAGAGATCAGGGTAATGGCTAAGCCTATGGACAAGTCTGTACTTTAGTAAGTAGTAACAGCTGGGTCACTGTCTGCTCCTCGCAGTATTGTATCTGTGAGTCTGTGTGCGTGTGGCTGTGACTGTTTTAGCAGGGAGGATGTAGCAATGAATCCCAGTGGAATTCTTAAGTGTATGTGAGGCATATGGCCAAGACATCACTACCACACAGGCGCACAAGTAGTAGGACAGAACATGTTGCACAGAACTCAGATGGTGGATGCTATGATTTTATTTTCAAAGCATGGTCAAGCAGCAGAAGTGCGTGTTTGTGTTTGCGTGTGCATTTCCATTTGCACGTTCACTTTACCGCATGCTCAGCTGAAGTGTGTTTTCATGCTCAAAGGATGAGGGAAAAATCCACCCCCTTGCAAACCACAGAACACATTTCAGAAGACATTTGTTGAACACACATGAAAGTGAGTTTTCCTCCGCAGTACTCAGCTGGGTTTTGCTAAGCGTTTCAGCTCGTGGGATGTTTCTCACACTTGTTCTTGATGTGCTCCCAGTTGTGGAACTCCCCTTCATTAATTAGAGCACAATTGTATTAGCTGCACATTTTAAAAACTACATATTATATAAATTCATTTAGAACTAAATATAACAGTGTTTTTAATGTGTGAGCTCAATTATGTCATAGCCACTTCCTCAGTCCTAATACCTCTAAGCCTTTCGGTGGTCCAACTTTCAGAAACAGAGGAAGAGGAATTCAGAGATGTTCATGTGGTGGCCACAAGCAGCTTGTCATGTACAGTGGAATTCCTAGTTTGCATTTGTTGTGTCTCACTGATGCTGCAAAGCTACATATACCTAAACGAAAGCCTTTAGACTAATGACTTACAAGCATGAATGTAGGGCTGAAATGAAGACTGGAATTGAAGGTGTGAATCAACTATTGCTCAACTTCCACATAATTCAATTGCTTAGGTGCAAACAAAGTCATTCAGAGTGGTTTGATGTCGGATCATGCCTAGAGAAGAAAATGCAGACTGGGATTTACTTAGGTACAGTGGTGATGGAAACCAGGGGTCGCAGTGTCTACACGTGTAGAGCCACTTTATTTGCTCATGAAACAACAAATGAGTGGGGCAGTGGTGGAGGTTAGGGAACCAGCCTGGTAACCTGGTAATGTGCTCTTGAGCAAGGCCAATCACTCCCTCGGCCATCGCTCTGGGCAAGTGTGTTCACTGCCCCCTATTGAGTGTGTTCACTAGTGTGTGTGTGTGTGTGTGTGTGTGTTCACTAGTGTCTGTGTGTGTCTGTGTGTGTGTGTGTGTGTGTATTACGATGTTTCACTTCACGGATGGGCTAAATGCAGAAGACAAATTCCTCTGTGTGTTAACACATATAGCACAAAATGGCTCAAAACTCTGCTCAGAGAATGACTGACCTCACCCAAGTTGGCCTCATCTCACCTAAATCTACATTCATTTTTTTTCCAAGTAGAAATCTGTTTAACTGAATGACTTTGAGAAGTCAGAATTCAAAACACCTTTTGGATATTTTAGCTGACTTTATTCAAATTGCTTTGACAGGTCATATACCATACTGTATATACCATATACTTTTACAATACGTCACTACCAGAACACTACCAAATACTACCAGATCTTTGAGCGTTTTTCTATGTAATGTTAATAAGGTAAAAAAATGAAAAAAAAAAAAGTCTTAAAACACCCTGCATGTACCTCTCTGTTATCAACTGATCTTTTAAAAATGTGTTTTATTCAGAAACCTCATCTTATCTTACCTTCTCTTTAACGGTTGTTAAAATGCTTCAGATGTTTCACATCAGCACTCTGCAGGACTTTGTTTACATCTTAACCAATAATGTGAAAAATCTGTGGAATTTCACTTTTAGTTGTGAACAGCCCTTTTTGTTAAAGTGTCAGGAAACATGTCCCTCTTCTTCCAGTAGGCACAGGAATAAGCCTTTGCTACAGATTATACACATATTTTTGGGTTTTGGTTTCCAGCTGGGAGTCTAAACAGCTTTGCGTTTGGATGGCTGTAGGAGAGACAGTAGGAGAGAGAACTCAGTCTTGCATGCTGTATAAAACGAAGACAGTCTGATGTTTAGTTGGTCTAATAGGGCTGGCAGGCCAGTGGGTTGCATTCCATTCAGTTTTTGGGCAGTTTTAAAGACTGTGTGTTCTTAAACTTGAGAGAGAGAGAGAGCGCGTGGTGTAAGTGAGTATGTGCGTGACTGCATGTGTGTCTGTGCGTGTGTGAGTGTATGAGCGGCCTGTGCCTGTTTTCTCTGGTATGCTCTGTGGGCACTGTGCCCCTGAACTGCAGAGGCTGAATGTAAGCAGGCAGTGTCTGTCTTGTTGTCTCTTCCTCATCATCCTGGGTACTGGTGTTGGTGCCTCGCGAGCCTCGGGAGCCTGCGCTATGGAGTTTGTGTGGGGCCACACTGCCCCCTGGTGATGAATGTTATAACTGACAGTGCAAGCTCTCCAAGCGTAGAAACACCCATGCTAGAAAACCTTTGTCTTCCTGGAGACAGTTTATTATTCCTTCTTTAGGATGGTGTCGCTTTATGCATGAGATTGATCCATAAAGCTCTATCCTCTAATATATGTTTTTGCTTTTCTTAGGATCCCTTTGCACAAGTCGAGCTCTGAGGATGGTTCAGGTGAGCACCAGAAAACCTCAACAATGCACTATGGCACTAGATACTTATCACCCTTCTAATAACGTGTTTCCCTCATATCTAATTAGAACACGTTATTCATGTAACCCTTTAAACAGGGTTCATGGTCCATACCTACATAACTTTCATATTAGTATTAGAGTAGTTTTTATTAATTCCTAGTCATTCTTATGATACAAACATCCTACCAAATTGGTTAAGGTCATAATTCAAAACACATATTTTTAAACTGGCTTTATTAATATTGCTCGGACTCGTCCTATACATTATTTATGCATATTTTACATTTTGCCATTCCCAAATGTTTTATATGTCATTGGCAATTTTAACTCATTTTAAGGGATAACACAAAAAACATTCCCTATTAGGTGGTTAACAGTTTTACACACATTACAATTTCATATTTTCATTGAATAAAAAACAAAAAAACAAAAACTTAAAAATGAAAAACAAAAAAAATGTGTTTCAGTAGTCACAATTCCTAATGTTAATATGCTAATTCTAATGATAATTAATGATGCATGTTAAAACTATATCTCTATAGTGTAATTATACATTTGCTGCTCTTTTTAATGTCTTGTACATGCACATTTATTCATACACGTATACCTCACTTGTCTTATTATTATTATTATTATTATTAATAATAATAATGATAATAATCTTTTCATATGTTTATTAGTGCAATATCCACCAAGGCTGCTCTTGCATGTCTAGTCTAGGTATCTCGCCATGTCTTGTCTCACTTCAAAACAATGGTCACTGCACACCATGTGGCCAAGAAAGACAGGGATGCAGCTTAGTTTCCTGCTCTAAAATGGAAGGGTGTATCTAAAATATGGCTCCGGCTATGGACTAAAACTCTAAAAACACGCAGCTCTGAAGTTTGTTTTTCTCCCACAGGGAAATGGGACAACAAGAAGAAAAACAAATCCTTCTGGCAAAACTTTAGGAAGCCACAGAAAGGGTTCACACGGCAGACCTCCAAAGGTAAAGATGGAGCCATATACAGTCCACCACAAGGTCATTTTCTCTTTTTTTGTCCTCTTTTCTAACCACTCTGTCTCTTCTATCAGTTACTGGATATACAAACCTGATGCACAAATACATTGTTTGCTTGCTGATATTTCTGTGACTACATGTTTCAGTGTGTGTTCAGTGTGTACAGATTTGTACAGCAATAATACAGGCCAGTGTTTAACCATGTTACATCAAAGACGTTTTTGTAAGCTGTTCTTACCAGTACCTATAGTCGACTCAACACTACAGTGACTCAATAACACCGCTTGGGGTACAAATTAATATGAGAAAGGACAGGCTGTGTCTAGCTGGTTAACATGCTAACTTTATTAGATAACTCTGCAACATGATACATGGGTGTCTTTGACATAATGTCAAATCAATTATTTCTCCATATTTTGTTGGAAATTTACTTAATTCATTCTGAACAGAAAAAGTTACAGATTGCTCCTTTAATGCTTTTTCAGCATGATGTGATGTACCGTGTGCCATATTGCAATCTTAATATGCAGCAATTTAATCTCAGTAGGGTATTTTGACCATACCATGCAACCCTAGTTCTCATTCTTAATTTCTGTACAGGAGAAGACATTGGCTATGTGGCCAGTGAGATAACCATGAGCGACGAAGAGCGAATCCAACTGATGATGATGGTCAAAGAGAAGATGATCACTGTGGAGGAGGCACTGGCTCGGGTAAAGGCTTTAAGCCCCGTTTGCCCTGATTGTGACAACAGCTGCATCATCAGCTAGCTCAGTTTCTGTTTACTAACCCTACTCACCGGGACTAACACTGCATTACACACATATACATCTAACACAGCAGCTGGAGGCTCCTATGGGGATCATATTGGTGGTCAGCTTTTCTATACTGTGTCTGCAATTCATCATATAGAGTTAGCTGAGGTTAAGTTAGCACTGGCTAGATTTTGCCTTCCCCCTTCTTACTGTACGTTTTGGTGATGAGAATCAGCACTCAAATGTCACAGGATCCTGCCTCTTCAGTACAGTCTCTCTCTCTCTCTCTCTCTCTCTCTCTCTCTCTCTCTCTTATTCTCTCTCTCTCATTGATGGCTCTGTGAAAGAGCATGACCCACTGATACAAACCTAATGGAAGATTCTAGAACCTGGTTTCCTTCTCTCCACAAGGCCAACATTGATTCCTCTCCTCCTGTTTGACTTTCCTTCTCAATTGTAAATGGGTCTTTACTCTTCCCGTAGTTTTGATTTGGCTCAATGCGCTCTGAATGCTGAATCAATGCTAAGCCTCTGTGGACAGTTGTGTTCACATGTGCTTGAGTAGACTAGAGTCGGTGGTGTGGGTGGATGTGTGTGTTTACTGTATACTGTGACTTCTTGTTGTTGTGTGTTTGAGTGTGTGTGTGTGTGTGTGTGTGTGTGTTTTAGGGCTGTCACTACATATCACTCGTCCACAAATTACTTCATAAGTGCAAAACAATAAAACCCAAACAATTAGAAACATACACACACATGCAGGTAGTCCAGATTTCACTGAATTTGGGATTGTCTAGACGGTGAGAAAAATTATAAAATGTAAAAAGTGCCAAAAAATTGCCAAAAGTATTTACTCATCCAAATACTGTTACAGTCACTTCCATGGCCACAGGTGTATAAAACCAAGCACCTCGGCATGCAGACTGCTTCTACACACAAGTGAAAGAATGGGTCGCTCTCAGGAGCTCAGTGAATTCCACCGTGTTACTTCGATAGGACGTCGCCTGTGCAACAAATCCAGTCATGAAATTTCCTCACTACTAAATATTCCACAGTAAACTTTAAGTGGGATTATAAGTGGGAACAAAGTGGAAGAAGAATGGGAATGACAGCAGCTCAGCCACAAAGTGGTAGGCAACGAAAAACGTCTTAGGTCAGTAGATGCTGAGGTGCATAGTGCGCAGCGGTCACCAATTTTCTGCAGAGTCAACCACTACAGACCTTCATGTGGCTTTCAGATTAGCTCAAGAACAGTGCGTAGAGAGCTTCATGGAATGGTTTTCCATGGCCGGGCAGCTGCATCCAAGCTTTACATCACCAAGCATGATGCAAAGCATTGAATGTAAAGCACACCGCCACTGGACACTAGAGCAATGAAGACCTGTGTCTGGAGTAAACAATCACGCTTCGCCATCTGGAAATCTAAAGGACGAGGCTGGGTTTGGTGGTTGCCAGGAGAACGGTACTTGACTGACCGCAATGTGCCGAGTGTAAAATTTGGTAAAGCAGGGATTATGGTGTGGGGTTGTTCAGGAGTTTGGCTCTGCCCCTTAGTTTCAATGAAAGGAAGTCTTCATGCTTCAGCAGCCTACGAGATTCTGAATAATGTCATGCTGCCAACTTTGCGGGAACAGTTTGGGGATGGCCCCTTCCTGTTCCACCGTAACTGTTCTGTCCTGGCCCCGATAGAACACCTTGAGCCAGGCCTCCAGCATCAGTGTCTGACCTCACAAATACTCAGAATTTCCCATAATGCATTCCTAAACCTTGTGGAAAGCCTTCCCAGAAGAGTTGAAGCTGTCGTGGCTGCAAAGGCCGACATCATATTAAACCCCAGTGGATTGGGAACAGCATGTCACTCAAAGTTCATATGCGTGTGAAGGCAGGCGAGTGAATACTTTTGGCAGTGTAGTGTATATTAAGTTGCTGCGTCGTCTCTTTTAAAAAGCATCCTACTGAAAAATTAATAACTTTTAATTAAACATACATTTATGAGGTCATTTTAGGTTTAGGAAATTGTGACAGCCCAGAGGTGTTTTATAGCAGAGTTGAGTGCACTGAAGCGTCATATTTTAATTGTGTTGTGTAGGATATTGTGTTGAATTATGTTAGAAATTGTATTTGGAGTTGGCAGGCGTGTGTGTGGGTGTGTGCATGTGGGCTGCTCTCTCTGACCTGTTGTTCTCCATAGCTTAAGGAGTATGAGAGGAGCAGGCAATTGTGCACCAGTTCAGACACTTCAGAGTGGACTGACGGATCCAGTCCTACTGTTAACCTGTCCTCCACCTACAACGTAAGTACTGCAGCCAAGCTATGTGTGCGCTTGAATGTGTGAGAGTGGGATTTGACTCTGATGTGTCCTTTACATGTTGTGGTGTGTATATCTGACTTCATTCTGCCATACTGTGAATGGTTACATTATCCCAACCACAACGCCCAGTTCATCTAGTTCCACTCCTAAACCTAAACCTCATGTGGTAATCAATGTGTATGCATGCGGTACATACTAGAACTGCAGAATATGAACAAAACAGCATTCTAGAATTGTATTGCTCCACATTGTGAATGTGGTAGTCCACAGAATATTAATAGTGCAGTGGTTACAGACTGAAAGACTGACTTAATTAAGAATAAATTAATGTATGTTTATGAATCAAAAACGACACACAGATTACTAATCTGGAATGTCATAATATAGGAAAAGTTCAAATTTGTTAAAAGGCTCAGTTTACTTGTTGTACCTATCTGTGATTGTAGAATTGCATGATCAACAAACAATATATTGTGCAACCCTAGCTCATACGGTAAATTCTCAGTTTAGCGAATCCAAGCTAATTCTGCAGTAACCAAATATGCTTCATACTATAACCTTATAGCTCTTCACATCATAGTTCTTGTCATGACAGTTGTTTCCTTCATGTTAGAAGCTATAAGTTAGAAGCTATAGTCCTAAGTACTGTAATCTTTGAGCAATGAGTTATAGAATCGGTTATTTACCTACATGTATACAGCTAAACTGACACATTGCCTTACATACGAGTTAAACTGATGTTCCCTGTGACCCTGGTTCGGGGCATCCACACATGCTGACACCATATCGTCACTGTCCAAAATAAAAACAAGTATCTCCAACATGGCAACTTAACAGGAGAGGGCAAAATCCTCATCTGATTTTAATGTAAGCCAATGGAACATCTTTCCTAGCAGTTTTGGGCCACTGTTCGTCCAGTCAGCGTGTAAATTTCACCCAGTAAACAGCAGGTTCTGTGTTTAAACGATGCATAAAGGTAGGAATCGACAAAAAATGGAGATGCATGTTTTTCATTGGACAACAACAATGGACTTGTGTAAAGTCTATCCCTTGCTGATGAGGTCATGAGAACTGCTTTTTTAGATAGGGGATGTATTAAGGATACAGTTTTACTAGTTTATCAGTTGCATTGACACATTAAACTTATCTTGGCTTTACTAATCATTACAAGTGGCTGAGTTTCTGGCTCTGTGTTTACATTGCGTATTCATTTGGCTTGTAAGGCTAATCCATTGGCTTATTAGTTACAACAACACACACAACAGTTTGTGTGTGATCTTTGAATGTGTTCTCTTGGTCTGCAGTAATTAACTCACTCGAGAGTTCCAGTACTGTGCTACATTTCCAGAGTTTCTGACCTTCCACTGATGCGTGTTAAGGGCAGTCCAGGCTGGTGCCTCAGAGTCCGCCAAATAAAAGTGTACATGCACACGCTGATTGTCAACAGGGCAGCCCTCCACTTATATTAACATGGCATTTGCATTGCGCTTTGGTACTGACTACACTTAGAACTTCGTCAGTGCTTCAACCAGAACAAAGCTCAAACTGCAATAGCTTCGAGGAAGATATTGCAAGTTCATTGAAGAGCTGAACGCTCTTGAGTAAAAGGTCACATTGCAAGACCAGAAGACCGTGGTTAATTAACACTCTAGTGATGTAACGTTGTGTTCAGAGGGGTTTTGTGGCAGTAGGTTAGAGCTGTACTGTTTGGGTATCTGTATAGAGCTGTACTGTGTATCATTTCACATTCCTGTATTAAAGCGGCATGATAGCTCAATGTATTTTTACAGTTCGTACAATAATAATAGTAAATATAATAATAATAATTTATCTTGAAATAGAATTGCAACTGGGAATGCACAACAACAGAATCAAATTTATATAAGCAAAAAATAAAGAAAGGCACTGCATAGATGTTTAGATTTAACTGGTAATATTCGATGTGTTTAATGTATTCTACAGAACCAGAATGTTCAAGCTGCACTACTGCATATTATTCAATGTACTGCATTTCCAACAGTCTACAATCAGGTGTTGCACACTGCGTAACGCAAGTCGAGGTCTATGTAGTTACAAAATTCTGTGTGTTGTTATAAACGTTTACGTAAGGCTTATTTATCAAGGTTGCATTGGTAAAATGACTGTACGCCAATGTCTCCTAAAGTATTATCATAAGTTTAATCACACTCAATAACAACAACAGCAACAACAATAATAATGTGTGCTCATGGAAATTCGTGTAAAATAATGCAAAATAAGCCCTAGTGTCCCGCATGCACTGCAGTAATACTGTATAACTGTCTAATTTATATCACCTTTTGTGTGCATCCCAAAGTGCTGAACAATAAAAAGTATAAATAAATAAATACATTTTAAAATGTTCACTAACAAACAATACATACACACAAATAATTAAAAACAAACCTGACTTATTTAGAAAACAAAAACACAACACAAAATAACAACAAGAAATTAAACATAAATACATAAAACATAAACAAAAGACTGGTTAATCTAACTGCCATGGGTAACGAACCAAACAACAACAATAATAATGCAAAATAAGCACTAGTGTCCTGCATGCACTGCAGTAATACTGTATAACTGTCTAATTTAATGGCACCTATATTGGGAATCTTTTATGTGATGGGATTAAAGCATTTCTGGCAATATTTATTTATTTATTCATTCTTTTCTTTTTTTATCAAAAATGTTGTTTGTTGGATTCATGACACACACTTCTCTAACACTCATGTGTGGTCATGTCATAGATGATTGATATGATCTGTCTTACTGTTTTGACAAAAGCTAAGAACAGTTGCAAATCTAACAGTCCAGTACCGATCCAGTCAATAGAGAGCATATGAAGCTGGTAGATGCATAGAGCCCGTCTCACACTCACCCACAGGTTTTTGATTTTGTGTTGGGAGTTAGAAAGCAGTGCAGTGTTTGGATCCGTGGCCCCTTGACTAGCTTACTGCTGTTCGTAAATGCAAATGCTTGGGCCCCCCATATGTTAATGGTTAAACTGCTGGGCAGCACTCTGTAAGAAGAGCTTTCCCAGGTCAGCTCGGTCCCAGCTTACACACAGAGGCAGCACTATGTTTCCACAGGCCAGCGCTGTCGGTAGATCAGCTCCCGGCTGTAGTAACAAAGTCGTTTCTCATAGTCCGCGTTTACTGATGCAGGGTCAGTAAAGAAGCAGCTAACACAGGCACTGCACTGTATCTGTATAGCACTGGTCTGATCTCAGAGCAGCCTTTCTTCTTTCTGCTTGACCCACATTCCTGCGGCTGTCCAAAGACCATTAAAGATGCGCATAGGTCATCTGGGACATCCCTCTAAGTTCTGGATGCACAAACCCGCCTTTGCCAAAAGCCTCCTTGTATGTGCTTGAGCAGGTTTGAAATATGTGCGCTGTCTGCAGTGCATGTATGCGAGTGTACGTTACTTCTGGCTTGGTCAGAGGTGTGTACGCATGGACCGCAGCTTTGGATATGATGAAACTTCTGCTGGTAAGACAGAAACAGATTAATCAAGTTGTCTTTCTCAGGAGACAATCTGACTCCTTCTCCCTGTCTTTCTTTCTTCATCCCTTCTTTATGTCTTTCCTTCTCATTGAAGTGTAGCTCGGAGACTTTGTGCTGACTCCTGGAGTCTGTAGCGTAGAAATGGACAAATCTGCATGTCGCATAGTTGTGGAAACATTTGCATATGGACTGAAATGCAGTCTGTAGTTAGTGGTTTAGTTTTGGGCCAATGGCCTTATTATACCATCAACCAATAAGGGTCTATGCGGTATGTGCTGCCATGTAGGGTATGTGTGTGTGTGTGTGTGTGTGTGTGTGTGTGTGTGTGTGATTTGAACTTTACTATGCAGATTATTTTCCATTCACATGCCTAATCTCACACAAAGTGCTTGAACAAACCTCTCGCTGCTTTGTATGGACTTTTCTGGCCATCGTCAGATAAAGAACTGAATTTGCAGTACTAATGAGCTTGTGTGTAACATGTCTTCTGTGTTTGCCTCGTCTCTGATTGTATGAATGGGTAAGTATCCTGTTGTAAGTGTTCTCTGCTTTTAGACACTTAAGTACGCTTACTGTGAGCTGTTCTGTGGCACTGGAAACTAGCTGTGCAAGTCATCCGCCAAATGTCTGTGTGTATGTGGTTTGGGCAGAGGGGAGAAGATCTTGTCTTATAATGTGGTCAGTTGCTGAGAGGCTGACAAAGTGTCTGGTCATCGGTTGCTGTGTTGACAGTGTAATGCTGTTCTGAGCAGGCCCAACTGTCAAATTTGTTTATGGTATAACAGCGTGTTTATTTATTGAGTTATTTATTTATTGCTTATTTGTTTGTATTATCCTGTTTTTAATTGGATTGCTTATTATAATGTCTAAATACCACAGGGTTTATGTTTTGGGCAGTAGGGAACTAGCTAACTACAGCAGATGGTTTATTTTGGCTGTATGCTTTTTGAGTTCCTGAGCTTGATATTGCAGATAGTATGTGCCTGCTGAAATGTTCATGAGTGACTTTCTAACACAAGCTTTTCAGATGCTTACTTAACTAACAGAAATAGCCCATCCTAAACAAACATCCCATAATGCCACCCGTACATTGCAACATTGCTCATTTAGCTCATTTCAGTTTGTAACAGTAGACTGGTTGGCTAGAACAAGTGGTCATCTGAAAGCCAGTGGTTCACACAGATGCTCTTCTTTTTAGTAGGCACACAAACTACACAATGTATAACTGCTCCCTACTCTCTCTGCAGTCTCGTGAACAGTCTGATGATGAGCAGGAAGACTCTATGAAGTTTAAAAGACTTCACAAACTTGTCAACTCCACTCGTCGTGTCCGCAAGAAGCTTATCAAAGTAGACGATGGCAAACGACATGGTTCAGAAGGTATACACTGTGTTTAATTTGTATATGTAATCTCCACATTACTGACAAGCAAGCATGAATCTTGGATAGTTAGTAAATTATTTGATGTGGGTGAGCACTAATTGTGCCCAGTTCTGATTCTGGAGTAAAGGCTGTCAGAACAAAACCAAATTTTTATTTATTTTTTATTGGTGGTATAATGTGATTTAAAAAAAATGCCAGCCCCCTTTTACACGGCGTGAGCTTGTGTCTTATTAAACAGACATGATCCAAAACTGATTTGTAAATAGAGTAGCTCTACATAAACATTAACATTACACATGGAAGTTGGGTGTTTATTCTCCTGCATCTGTTAACATTTTTGCATGCAATGATGCTGATACATAAGTTTTGTTTGAACAGAGATATTCAAATAGTTCCTCTGCTCTAATACGCCTGATTTAAATAACTAGCTACACCTTATACCCTTAGTGAATTTAATGTAAAGTGTTAAAGCAGAAAACATGAATTGTGCTGAACAGGGTTACTGGAAAATAATTTACATTGTTGTTTTGCTCTAAAATAAAAACCACTGAACTTTTAAAATCTATTTTTTACATACAATATGCCATCACAAATTCACAAGCTGTCTTTTTCTTATATCTGCAAGACTCTCTGAGCCTCGAAGCTTCCCCTTCATGTGACGATGCTAGTGCACTTTATGCCGGAGTCCATAAGAAGCCCACCCGCTGCACAGACTCTTCATTGTCCTCTCTGACCCAAGAGCAGCTGTCTCTGGATGGTGACACGGACAGTCTGACCACCTCGCCCTCTTCCAGCAGTTTAGAGGCCTGGAACTCAGCACACAAGCTGGTCAAGGCATCCAGCAGTGGAAGCGGCCACCCACACGGCTTGATCCGGCCTTCTCCCCGCAAGAGTAGTGCTGGCTCATCCTTCTCCGAGCTGGAGGGTCTGGGGGACGACGAGGGCAAGGTATCGCGTTCAGCCACAGATGGAGAGATGCGGAAGGCTCTGTCTTCTTTATCCCATGGGGTAAGTACAGACAGTGTCTATGCCTATTACGGCCTGACTCGTCCCCGTCCGCAGCAACAACACCACCTGCTGGTGTCCCTGGATGATTTTGGAAGCACCAAGCGGCCACCTATTTCCACCTGGCAGCGCAGCAAGCCTGATCCGAACTATGCCTACTCTACCAAACACCTGCTGTACCAGCGCTCTCGCAGCGCCCAGAAGCCCTCCAGCCCTCCCCCAGCTTTGCCCTCGTCTCCACTGATTCGGGAAAAAGGAAAAGGCTTTGGGGGTGCTGGGGGTGGTGGCTGGCTCTTTCCCCCCAGGCGTCTGCGAGGTAGGACGGCTGTCAGTGAGCTAAACATTACCTATGTTGTGGAACGCAGCCTGTATGGCCACCTGAACTGGGCAGGCCTGGTTCGTCCTGTCACGCTCGGCAAGGCGGAGAGGCGCTGCCTCCTGGATGACGAGAGGGAGGCAGACAGGAAGTGGGCCTCCAGCGTAGACCGATGCACTAAGCGCGTCCTCTTGCGCATCCAGCAGAAGTCTGTGAGTGACCAAGGAAGGGCCTGGAGGTCACAGTGCCCCTTCTGGATCGGAGGAGTAGGTTACTGCTGGGCTACTGAACAGAACTGCAGGCAGGGCCATAGAAGGATCCGGATCAGTTATATGTTTTAAAGCTGTTATATCAAGGCCCTAAAGGTTTGGAGCTCTCTTTACAACTCTCTCAGATAGAAACTGTTCTAGATACTCCGATCGCAGACGGGATAAGTGGAAGAGAGTTGGGGGATGAAAGAAGAAGGAAAGAGTTTGAAGGAATAATGTGAAATCTATTGCTCAGTGGACTGTGTCCAACTGTGTTAGGATTGATTTCTGATTATGGCTGCAAAAGTGGGACCCTGTTTCTAATAATACAGAACCAAGAACACAGAATCAAGCGGCTCCTTTAGATCAAGACAACCTGTACCTGAGCTCTGCTATTAATGTCCCCCCTGTTACCACAACACTGTAGGAATCATTTTCCCAAACCTTATTTAATGGCAGTTCATGTAGCCCTTCAGTATCTGGATCCTCTGGCCGAGACATTGTCATCCATAGTGAGCGTGAATACAGAATCCATCCTCAGACTATATCCATGCCGCTCGTCATGCCCGTTTGTCTTTGTTTTGAGTTTTTAGTGAATTATGGTGGATTGTGATTCATATTTAAATGTATATCTTATTTCTTTTTTTGAGGACAACATGGTGCCTGTTATTTTGTTTTTGCATGGTGTGACACCTATTTGTTAAAAGACCAATTGCTGATGTACCTCGAGAATTGTTTTGGATGTTGCTTCTTGTTTCTTCTCTCATCACCTATGTGTGGTTTTATTTCTCTCTCCTTTTGAAGAATGTTTTTTCATCGTTCTGAATTCTGCTGCTATACGACAGTGTCAATGACTTGTCTATGTGGTAATGCAGACTCATTGGATATTCAGCTCCTGTTTCCCAAAAAAAAACCTGACATTAAAGACATGTTAAGATATTAAAATGATTATCCATGTCGGCACTTTGAACTACAATTCTATTGTGAATAATGAATGTTATTGTTTGTAACATTTTGGGAAACTGGGCTGAGTTATTTTATGTGCTTATTTTAAGTTGTTTTTAGTTGTTCAGAATCTTAACGCTGTATTTTCAAAAATGTTCTAAAATAGTAGCATGGATCTTTATAGCTTGGTTTGGTTGATCAGTTTGATTTGAGTATTGGTGATTTATGTTTTGATTTCGGGCTTGATTAATTTAATTCTCATTCTGTGTGTTTGATTCTTGCAGAGGACATGTAGTTTTGGGGGCTTTGACCTGTCCAACAGATCACTCCATGTTGTCAGCACAGCCTCCGAGCCCAACGTAAGGAAACACTCAAATGAATTTAATCACATACAAAACATGCTGTTTTAGCATTAAGCGAAATGTTTTATTGGTAATAAACATGGTGCTAATATACTCTATTTCTGTTGTAGAATAAGGAGCAAGAGGCTTTATATAGAGATGCCGTGAAGTCTCCTACCACCTCTCGCATCTCTCTGGGAAAGAAAGTCAAGTCTGTCAAAGAGACCATGAGAAAACGCATTTCCAAGAAATACAGCGGTTCCCTCTCCGAACAGGTATACATAAGCTCACACACACTGTCTCTCATGGTTTTTAAGGGTTCATATGTTTGAATTTTAGGTAATATATCAAATCATCAAATATCAATCATATTTCCCAGTATGAAGGCTCATAATTCCAGTAATATAAAAGTACAGCTTATTCATGGGTTCTAACCCATGCTAAAGGGGGTCTGTAGCACACAGGCCCAGTTTTGTTCTCCCACACTGGACTTAGCAACCACATCCACCCCCTTATACAGCCTGAGGACTGGAGCCCACAGCCTGGTGCTGTTAGATACCTACCACACACACACACAAACAAATACACACACTTCTGTGTTGTGTTCTGTCTTCACTCTTCTTAACCTCTGTGGTAGTGGGATAAGAAGTTCATAAACAAAGTGTAATATGCCCTGCCACACTGAAATCTCTAAAGGATGGTGGTGTACAGGAAATTATGTAACCATGTATTGAAAAGGAGAATGGTGGATTAAAGCAAACCCAGAAGAACGGACTGCAATGAGGAATATTCATTTAGAAGACATAGAGACAACAAGGGTTGGATAGAGAGCTCTAGTGCTTCAGACAGCACAACTTGCACCATACCTCGTGACTAACGGATCAATCCCAAAACACATGCAAAACTGTACCTATTGCATCACTGGTGCAGAGGTGGCAATAGGGATGAGGGGTAAGGGGTAGTCCAGGACTGAAATGGACATTTCAATGTGATGTAGTAGTGCAGACTCACATCGTATATATTGGATTTCCATAGCACGTACAAATGAGTCCTGAACTGAAAACGTCAGGTTAAATTTGGGCCATTTTTACTTGCTACATGATGGTAGGTGTTTCCTGGGGCATACTACATGTAATTCTTCCTTGAAGGAAAAGCAGATGTGGTTTAAATGTTTCCTCCAGACTAGTGGGCGGAGTTACTTCCTGATATAGCAGTGTTATTAATTACTTACTTTCTGTGCAGTCGAGTCCAGACGCAACTCCTAGCTCCCCTCAGTCTCCTCAACCCGACACAGACTCTCTTGAGAAGCCCAAACTGAAGGCAGGAGGATCTGTTGAAAGTCTGCGCAGCTCCCTCAGTGGACAGAGCTCCATGAGTAAGTTTGTCTATGTGTATAAGCATGTACATGTGTGGGGACCAGATAGCTTTTAACTCAGCCTGTGCTATGAGGTTGCTTGGAAAAGTGTACCTTAGATTCTATTTCAGGACAGTCGACCTTAGAGGGCGCTGTTGCCCACCATAAGGCTTGTGTGAGAGTCTCCATGAACTTATAAAACTTTAAAATCACGTTGCAGTGCATTACACACTGCTCAATAAAAAATTAGAGAAGCACTTTTTAATCAGAGTATAGCATCAACTCCGTTTAACTTCTTGGGATATTGATACACTCAGTTAAGTAGCAGGGGGAGGGGTTATTGATCAGTTTCAGCTGCCTCAGTGTTAAGGAAATTAAAAACAGGTGCACTAGAGGAGCAACAATGAGACGACCCTTAGAACAAGGATGTTTAAGAGGTGAAGGTCATTGACGTCTTTTCTGACGAATTTTTACTAGTTTTCCAGTTGGGTCAGCATCACTATTAGTACCATGGTGCAGTACAGGTAGTCCAACTCCTGCAGGGGTCAATCCTGGCACATCCATACGTGCCCTTGCCAGAAGGTTTGCTGTGTCTCCAAGCAGTTTCAAAAGTATGGTGGAGATTCCAGGAGAGCTGGACAAGGCCGTAGAAGGTCCTTAACCCCTCAGCAGTTCCTTCTAGTGCTCGACAGTGCCTGGCCTCATGTGGCAAGAGTTTGAAGGCAGGCATTGACTGGCCCCCCACTCGCTCAACCTAAATCCAATAGAACACCTCTGGGACATTATGTTTTGGTCAATCTGACAGTGCCTGGTTGCGCATCAGACTGTCCAGGAGCTCAGTGATGCCCTCTAGGTCCAGATTTGGGAGGAGATCCCCCAGGACACAAATCCATCGTCTTATTAGGAGCATGCCCCGACGTTGTCAGGCATGCATACAAGCACGTGGATGCCATACAAACTGAGTACCATTTTGAGTTGCTGTTGCATTTTTCACAGTTTTTAGGTAATATCATAATATTAAGCAACAGCAAACAAATGTAAAGTAAATGTGTTTGTTGAGACACTGCGCTTTTGACATATTACTTAGCAGTGCCCTTAAAGTGCATTAAATTTATTTTTTAGCTATGTAGCTAACACTGTGTTTTGGTGCTCATTGGAAGGTTGCCCATATTGCCAAAAGTAGTCACTCACCCATCCAAACCTTTTAATTCAGGTGTTCTAATCCCTTCCATGGCCACAGGTGTATAAAACCAAGCACCTAGGCATGCAGACTGCTCCTACACACATTACTGAAAGAATAGGTCGCTCTCAGGAGCAGTTGTGAAATTTCCTCATTACTATACATTCCAGAGTCATTTGTCAGTGGGATTATATGTGTAGTATATGTAGTGGAAGCGATTGGGAATGAAGCTTTGTTTGACCTATAATTCTGTGTAATTGTAAACGTGTGTGTGTGAGAGTGTGTCCGAGTGCGCAGCTGTGTAGTAAATCATTTCAGTGCAGCCAGTATTGGCTCCTACGGAAGATGGTTAATCAGCTAATTTTTCCCCTTTAGGCTTGAACATTGCAAACAATGAACAAAAGCAGACAATTAAATCATCAGTCAGAATTCTATTTAATGACATTTTATTATAAGCTTTTTTATTATTAAGGCAGCCCAGTGTGTTAATGAGACCTGTGTGCTGGTTTTGTTAAACTGTTTATTAATAGTCATTATATATTTCTTCCTGTAGGTGGTCAGACGGTGAGCACTACAGACTCCTCAGCCAGTAACCGGGAGAGTGTAAAGTCAGAGGATGGTGATGATGAAGAGCCTCCGTACAGAGGGCCTTTCTGCGGCCGAGCCAGAGTACACACTGACTTTACCCCCAGCCCTTATGATACAGACTCGCTCAAACTAAAGGTACTGACCTACTAAACGCTTTTTAATGAATACATGAAGGTTTTTTTTCCAGAACAAACTCAGATCATAGAACATCCTATTTCGTTTAGGATACATGTTGGAGTGGGAGAAATATCACTGCCAAAATATGATAAATGCCACCTATATTAAAAGCATGTCTACTGTTCAGCATTTCTTATCAAAATGCATTACATCCAAAATTGTTTTTTTTTAAACAAAACCTCTCAGTAATCAGTTTTATAATTAATAATATAAATGCTTTTGCTACCCAGAACCTTCTGCTCTTTTGGTTTTGTTAATTGTCCTCTATTTTTCCATGATGCCACCATCACTCTAACTCACTTTCACCATCACCTGGAGGAACCTACCTTTGCTCCATCTCTCAGATTTCATGTACTCAATAACCCTCACTCTCTCTTTCACCACTTGGCTGTGTTCCCTTCAGAGAGGAGATGTGATAGACATCATCAGTAAGCCCCCCATGGGCACATGGATGGGGCTGCTGAACAACAAGGTCGGAACATTTAAGTTCATTTATGTGGACGTATTGGCAGAGGAAGAGGAAAAGCCCAAACGCACAGTAAGGAGGAGAAGGAAGGGAAGACCTCCTAAACCCAGTTCTGTAGAAGAACTTCTAGAACGAATCAACTTGAAGGTAAGAGGTGGTGCACACTCATACTCACATATATATACCTATATATACCTATAACAACATTATGTTATGAGGCAGCATATTCCACAAATCTTAGCAAGTTTGTTCATTTCTGTTAATAAGCTTTCTGTTCATTTTCTTCAGTTGCTTCAGGTAAAGAATGTTTTGTAGGCATGCACAAATATCTTGCAAACAGATCAGCATCAGACGGATACTTCAAACTGATAATTTATGGTTATTAACTGTATTCCAAAAGACCAGAACAATGTTGTGCAAAATGTTTGCATTTTATTGCAGTTGTAACGCTGTGTAAACAATGGCTGTATTTGAAATGGCATTCTACATACTACCTGCATACTAAGTCTTCCTAAAAGTAGTATGTGACCAAACTGAAGATCTGTAGTTTACTGAGGATGCCTGGATGGTGTTCTACTCCAGTTAGATGTTCTAGTGTACAAGAGGAGCTATCTGCATGGTATACTGTATCCCATCATGCACCAGGATCCTCACCAGCTCTTAGTCGTGCTTCAGCCGTGTACTGTGTACTACACACAGGCGGCGTATACAGTATGCAGTCTGTACTACTGTAGTATAGAGTGTAGTAGTGTACCATTTTGAGTACAGCCAATAAATTGGTCAGCCAATAACGCATTCAAACATGCTTCATATCCAGCCTGTCCATAGACTATGACCTATAAGACAACTTGTAGACTTGTAGTTTTGTTAAGTCTAGAGATCTATGCTTCTCTTCATTTTCTCAAAAGACATAATGATAGAACAGATGAGAAGGATGTAGTTGGAGAAAGTTGAGGCAGCGAAAACAGAGGAGGTCTATGTTGTAATGAAAGACAGAGACACTCCCAGACTGTTCTCTCCCACATGGAAGCGAAGGTCAAGTTCAGCCATACACATAATAGTTTTATTACAGCCCAAAGAGAGCGATCCACCCTTCAGACCTCCTCTGTGTGGTAGAGTAATGACTGTGGGATAGGTGGGTGTGTGTGTCCAACAGATACTCAGGCTGCATAAACGTATATATTGTTATTTTGGGTCGATGAGTAAGACCAAATATAGTGTCTGGGAGAACAGGAGCACACCCACACATTTATGCAGAGGAGATACAAAGTGGTATATTACACATTATTTGTGATTTGCCATGTTTGATGTTTAATTGCATGTTTTATGTGTTGATTTTATAGGTCTGTATAACAGCAGGTTTGGTGTGGCTGAGCGTTTACAGAAAGGAAAAGCTTGCCACAGCGAATTGTGTAGTCTCTGAGGGCGTAATGGGGTTTCACCCTTAGTGCACTGCTGTTGCAAAGGAGCCTCTGGAGGTTTCACCCTTAACAATCTGTGTATGTTTCAGGAGCACATGCCTACGTTTCTGTTTAATGGCTATGAGGACTTGGACACCTTTAAGCTGCTTGAAGAGGAGGATCTGGATGAGCTCAACATCCGCGATCCTCAACACAGAGCCGTCCTGCTCACTGCTGTAGAGCTACTGCAGGAGTATGACAGTGAGTATACAAACACACACTTGTGTTCTTCACCCACACAATCAAGATGCAGGAACTCACAAAGTTCCTGTAGAACTAATGCTAGCTTTTGTCTAAACAGAAGCATTTAGAATTAGTATTATGTCACACCCTGATGTTACATTATAGCTGGGTCCAAACTATTTTGAAAAAGTCATCCTCAACCTTAAACACCACCTCAACAAATTGTTTAGAACCGGGTATGCATGCAGAGGAGCTATAAACAATACTTCATGGTAGCTACACATTCCTGCCTGCTTTAAAAAGAGCCTTGAAAATATAGAATGTTCCAGTAGCAATTCATTTTATACAAGTTATTGTATTTTGGACAAACACAGGCTTAATTGCACACATAAATAACTTTTCTCCAGGCTGGTTTAGGCATAAGGTAATATTCCAGAGCAGATCTACTTTAGTAGTGGTCACAGTAATAGTCAAATGATAAACAGTACTTGAACATTTACATTTAAGGCATTTAGCAAACGCTCTTATCCAGAGCAACTTACAATCAGAATGTTAATCTTCCACTTAAGCTCAGAGGCTGCCAGTGCTGATACCTAGAGAGAAGAATACAGAGTTTAATACAGCAGAAGTGCACTACCTAGCAACTGCAACCCAATGCTGATACGTAGAGAGAAGAAACATTAATCTAAGAGCCAAAACAAAGCATTACAGTATACACATCTATTAATGTTCATTTACTAAAGTGCTTTACAAAGAGAAGGGTCTTCAGTCTGCGTTTGAGGACTGTGAGAGAGTCTGCTGTTCGGACAACCAGTGAAAGTTTATTCCACCATCTGGGTACCATGAAGCTTTGAGAGAGAAAAGAAAATCAAGCTTCACTTTTGCTTAAGATCTGAAACAGCACACAGATGTAGTCTATCCATCCTGTGAGAAGATGGCGCTATGTGTCTGAAAAGATGTACAGCTGTTAAGAAGTACAGAGACAGAAAAGATGATCAACAGTTAAATCAGTTGCCAAAGTAAGAGGGCCAATACAACCAAAGGCCTTAAGCATGTGTAAAAATATCCTGTCAGAGATCCTATCAAGTTTTTTGTGTAGTTATATGCTAAGTATACGTTTTCTCTTTTTGTTGTGTTACAGGCAGCAGTGATCCTGAGCGCAGCGCCCTCTCTGGCTCTCAGGAGAAACTCCTTTGTGAAGGACGGGGCTTAGTAGGTGACTCCCCTCGGGACTCTGGTTGCTACGAAAGCAATGAAAATCTGGAGAACGGTAACCAGGCGCTAGTGTAGCACCCTTATAGCAACCGCCTTCCCCATCCAGCCTAGCATAGTAACGCCATGACATCCTCTTCTCATCGGCAGGCCATGCCTCTTTCCTGCCCATGCTTCTGTAGCCTAACAGCCAGTGAGACACCGCCATCGCCTCTGGAACAAACCACCATGCTGTCTCTCTGTCCCACCTTCCACACAAACCCTTCCTCTTCCTGTCTTTCTGCCGAGTGCATATTCACAACATCTCCATGTACAGATGGCACTCTTCATCTCTTGGCGCTGCTTCTTTCTCTCTGTCTCCCAGTTTTTTGACCCAGCACACCAGACTTGGTTAGTCTAGCGTTCCCCCATGTCCATCAGACTGTCTTCTGGACTCTAGCCCAAGTAGCCACAGAGAGCTGAGGTGCTGAAGGACACAGTAGTGCAAGGACAGACAGGTGGGCAGACAGACTTCAGAATGAGCTCACAAACGGAGAGACTGCTAAGAGCTCAGAGCCATTTGACTGTACAAAGCTGATCCAAGCTAAACGAGCCTACATTAAGTTGGAGTGGTGAGAATGTTGATCCAGCTGGAGTCACAAACCACTTTTCTTTTGGCTGTCTCCACCCTGGGTCAAAAATGTTAAGGAGTACTGGAGTACCGTGCCATTTGTGTGTGAGCGCTTTAAGTTTCCAGCGTCTACATTGCACAAGTTCATACGTGCCTAAAACAAAGGAGATTTATGGTAATATAATTAAATGTAAAGAAATTAGTCTAAGAGATTATGTACATAGCAAAGTTTGTGAGGAGCTTTATTAATGAACCTGTATGTCAGAGTATTTTGATGCAGGGACGGAACTGTAAAGCCAGAGATTGTGTCCTTCGGTGCTCAAGTTAATGCGTCAATGACGTGTCTTTATTTCCATTATGGCATACTAAGACGCTGACCTGACTGTGTGTGCGCGCGCGCGCGCGCGTGTGTGTCTGTTATGAATGAGAGCTGTGTGCAATCTGCCGTAGTGGAAAATAAACCCTGAATGGTCTAAACCATTCCTGCCCTTTTCCTTTACTTCTTTCTTTTCTCACTTGCTTTTCCTGCTCTTTTGTTTAAGGCTACAGCATTGATGCATCGTTAGCTGTGAACAGCTTAAAGGGAAATCCCTGTTTATTTACAATTCAGTCATTAAGGAGGAAATTAATTCAGTCAGAGTGGTCTGACGTAGTGGTTCATTGGTAGAGAAACAGACTCATTCTTAACAGACTGATTTCTTTACAACGCTGGTGAGAGGAACCAGGCGCTGAGATGTAAACAGTCATTTTACTTACTATCAAAACCCACAAGTGAACCTACATGCTCTTTCTGGCTTTGTATATGTAATGCTGATACTGGAATAGCAGTAAATACGAACAGAACATCACAAAACCAACAATGACTGTATTCAAAGTGGCACACTACTACACTCAATACTGTCCCTGATGTGCAGTATGCAGTAGAGTAACAAGTTGACCTACAGTGTAGTAAACTAATACAGTCACATGACCGGTTACCTCACATTTACCTCAGAGCTGTTATTACTGTATCCACTGTTTAGAGCTAGCTACTGGTAACCCTGCTCAGTTCACCTGAAGTACGTTTAGCCTAGCTGTTAGCTACACTCTGCTATTTCACTCTAAAACTAAACTTCTAAAGCGAGTTCATCTTTTATTAATCTTTAGACCTGTATACTTTAACTTTCTGAGGCTCATTCTGATGAAAACATACCCCACTACAATCACTACACCCCCATTTATACTCGGAGTTGGCTGCGCTTTGTTCCCCACTGCCATTTTCTCTGGCTGAAGCAGGCCACGGTGCCTGATGGGATACAGTACACCATGAAGATAGCTCCCCCTGTATACTAGAACATCTGACTGGAGTAGAACACCATCCGGGTATCTTAAGTGCACTACAGATCTTCAGTTTGGTCGTATACTACAGAATACATACTGCTTTTAGGTAGATTTAGTACGTGAGTAGTTAGTAATATGCCATTTCGAATACAGCCTGTCTCACATCAGTCACCACATTCTGTGAACGGATCTGACTCGGAAAGTGTCTGGAGAACTGTACTTTCCATACCAAACTACTCTAAATGACTTTACCTCCTTAACCGTTTAATTATGGAGACATTGATACAAATGGTGGAGGTTCATTTAAGCAAGAGTGTTACGAAGGAGAAGCAGTGTTTTAGTTCTGCATGTGAAACACTCATTTACCCGTCACTGCAATCACTCTAAACAACCTAAATTTACCACTATGAGGTTCTTCTGATGTATCATGTGATTTTGGCTTGCTGTCTTTCAGCTTCCTCCCACTAATTCAATAAACTTTCTTTTTTCTGTTCTTTCCTCCGTCTACCTTCAGTACATCCTATCTGTCTTTAATTCTCCACATGCTGATCATGTTCTAAAAAACACACTTCATCCTAATGGTCTCAGTGTTATGTTCTGCTCATTTGGCTTCCAAATAAACCTCATTTCATATTAACTCTGTCTGATTTCATAAATAATTCATTTCTGTGTTTGTGACACCATCAAATCCCACCATTAACACTGCACATATTTGACACTTTTAACATACTTTTAGCTTCCTTGACATTCTCTCAGTCTTTCGTTTAGGTGTTGCATTAAAACAGTATAGAAATGTAAATTAAAAGAATCAAAAATGATTATATTAGTACTGTCACAGTAATTTTAAGACATGTTGAAAATGTTTAAAAAGTACCGATACAACAACTAAAAACTACAAATAAATGTGTTTAAATGAGCGGTACTTCAGTACAAACCCAAGCTTAATGTTACTATCCCCCCAACCCCCTCAATAACCATATTCAAGGCTAGAATGTGATTTACGTTCAAATATCCCACTTAGTGTTTTAAAAAAGCAAGTTTTTTTTTTATATTTCTAAATCAGTTTTCATATATATGTAAATCTGAAACGGTAATGCTAACTGTTGCAAATTGTTTCATGGTTTACCATGAACCTGCTGATTGTATTCATCACTAAAATATACCTATACCTAAAAACCATCATGCTACACATCACATTTTCATTTCTATTTGTATAGCATGCACTGAAACTTCATTATGTAATGAAAATTACATTATGGCAATATCTCCATCACTTTCTCAACATGCCCACTAAAACAATGAACACATCGGGTACACTGTGTGCATTTTATAAAACCCCATAACATACCATATCTGTTTACTTACAGCTTTTTGCATGGTTTAGGTCTGAGCTGCACTGTAATGCCACCACTATTAACCACCACTCTTAACCCTGGCAGGTAGCTGTACATCTGTAGGAGTCTGTACATGCATGAGCCAAAGGCTACAGACAGTGATGTTGCTTAAAGTGATACACAAGTGTGAATGTTTGAAAGTAAAGCTTTGTGTTGCAGGTAAGAATCGTAAAACCTCTCGCTCCAGTCGTGGCTTTGAGTCTGGCCGGATCCAGTCTACAGACTACCCCACCCTCCCCATGACCCGCTCCACTGAAGCGCTGCAGCACCAGACCAAGAAGGAACGCAAATTCCCTAAGCACTTTCTCCCTCGGCCCATCAAGGGCTTCAGCCTGCGGGCTCTGGGCCTGAGGAAGAGGTCCCGCATGCCAGTCAGTCGCAGCTGCGAGGAGCTGGATGGACCACAGGTGACCCCAGGGCAGTGGAAACGCTCACACTCTCTGGGAGACCTGCAGTGGGAGCAAGGCTTTGAGCAGAAGAAGGACCAGCGAGACAAGGCTCAGCATGGCAGCATGGACTTTGACCCAGGGAAAGAAGCACCAAAGTCTGTAAAAGGTCTGCAGGAGGCCAAAGTAGACGGGACAGAGCTGAAGCCAGAGACAAGATTTGGGTCAGGCCAAGTCGAAAGGCCTCCAGTGCCCACTCAGCTACCTCTGAAGCCGTCCTGCCCTGTCCAAGGTTCTGAACTTGCAGATACCCAGTCCCTCTCCGCCCCAACAAGCCCAACTCCACGGACTCATCCCAAAAAGCCCCCAGTACCCCCTCCCGTTCCTGCCAAAAAATCTAAAGAACGTCTGGTGAATGGTTTACGCCACCCGCCTCTCGTGCTGTCGGGCTCCACCCCAAGCACGCCAACTCTTCCTCCTAAACCCGTGAGCTCCCCTACAACCCCCTCTGAAGGCACCCCATCCACCCCTGTGTCCCCAGATGATTCAGAGAGTGCACCAGTCGTGCCCCCACCCTGGCTGTCTGACCTGCCAGAGACTGCCTGCCCCCAGATTCATGGCGTCAAGGTGACCCTAGGCAGAAAGGTATCACACGCCAAAATGGATGATTTGCAGACACAACTGGAAGGCAGGCTGGGGTCAGAAGGCATTGATCTCACAGTGGAGCCCTACTCAGATAAGGTAAAAGACCCTGTGTCTTAATTTGGCCAAAATTAGTTTCTTGCACTACATAACTTAGACTATGAGTGCTTTCACACTGACCTTATTGGGTTTGGACCTTCTGACTTTTCCGTTTTATCCAAAGCAAAATGTCATCCGGTGTGAAAGGTGCCTGAGGACTTAAAAAAAGCCAATTACAGTGAGTTGAGGCTGCTAAGGCCACCCAATTAACAACAGAAGGACAAACAACAAAAGAGAAGTAAATAGACCCATCAAAATAGTAGCTGCTCGCAGAAGGAAGTGTGGGACTGCAGTGCTATTGGGAAGGAAAATAAAGGTTACCAGCAACAATAAACGATGATAAATTTGGACGTATATGGGCAACATTTATTGAGCTACACATACAGAAGTAGTGTCTCTAAGGACGATGTTGGGTGTTGGGACGTGACTGTTAGTTGATTTCTTCTAAAACTAGACCTAAACTACACAAGTGGTGCAAGGGTGTGCCACATGCCAGGTCCGCTTCCATAGACATACAAGAGCTATATCAAATCATTTTACAGAGAATACTGCAGCGACGGAGGACTTAAGTGAATTTAAACATACAGTGTTTGTAATTATGAACACCGCCTGTGAAGTTATGCACAGAAGAAGCTTTGTGCACATTCACAACAATCAAACGGTATCACAGCACACTGATTACTGCATCACAAGCCAACAGTCTGATTGATTTCAGCTGGATTAATTTGAATTAAATTTGTCGGGAATAAGAGCAAAGAGTGCAAAGAGAAGATGCCTAATACCAGTGAGGTACTATAACATGACATAGTATGTATGCAGGTCACAACACAGCATGTAACCTGATTGGGAGTGGTGCTACCCCAGAAAACAGCCTGGGAACAAAGAAGTTGTGAAGATGAGGTTGAACACTGGCAAGTGTGCTTATGACAAAGCCACATGTATTATCAGCCAGTGCATGATAATGGAATGCCTCGACTGGGCCGATGTCCGCTACCATTCATGGAAATGGTGGTGGAAATGTCTCTAATCTAAGGGCACTTTTAAACATTCTGTTTGATGTATTTGTTTGTTCTAATGAAAAAAAAGCAAATAATGTAACATGACATCATTTACATAACATATATGCTGCTTATAATCTTAACCACTTAACTTAAAACACCTTCCCGTGTCCCTGTTAACATTCGATTTTGCAAGCCATTACTGTTCTGTTTAATATCATTTGGTCGTTAGTCACTAAAAGCTTGAAAATGACAGGTTTGATCAAAGCATTCCATAGCCTTTCCCCAGCATCACTTTACACAATTCAACACAAGACCATGAACTACTGAAAGACTAAAATGTTACTGAGTGAAATGTAGGGGACGGTTGTAGGGGACGGTTGACGGTTAACATACATAAAACTACTTCCTGTTTATATCATTGTGTTCCATTAACATTTGGACTGTCAGAGCTTTTTTCCACCAACATGGTGCTGGTGCCAAATCTTGAACTGCTCTGCACGATTTCATTGCAAAAAACCTGGTTTGCAGCACCATTAACTCTCTGGTCTGGAACCGTGGAACCCATGGACACAAGCGTCAAAGTGGCGCATAATGAACTGCACTGAATTCGGGCATAATTGTATCCCACCAGTGAAGAATTTGTTACTGTACTGTATACTACACAGGGGGTGTGTACAGTATGCAGCACATACAACTGTTGTGTGCAGTATAGTAGTGTGCCATTTTGAGTGTAGCCATTGACTTTATTTGCTGTCTACTGAGGTGCAATACTCACAACCTTTCCTGAAATTAGCCCATTTTCTGTCTGAAAGTCAAAACCTAGAAAACAAAACCAATTCATGACCAAAACACAGGTGGCGGCAAGTTATTACTGGAAACTGCTGGGCCCAGATCTCACCTCCTTTTGATTTCTATACTGTTAAATGCTTGGTTTGTCATAGACAAAACTATCACATGTCCAGTATCCATTACCGACCCTCTGTGCCGTGCCAGCAATAGCAGTGAGCAAGCCTTAGGATCCTGTCCTGCACGAGACAAATCCACAGGGGGAAAGTCTGAATGGAGAGAGCATAGCTGTGGATTTGGCCTCCTTAAAATGTACAATTCTTACACTCTGGAGAAAGTGGCCTGGGTCTGCTCTCATAAATACACAGCCATGTAGACTCCAACCGATCTACAAGAACGGGACATCCCAGTGGTGTGTACACAATCAATCACCTCAGTAGACCTAGGCCAGCTCGGTTTAAAAGCTAATGACCTGTTGCTAGGGCCTCCGCCTGGACACTCAAGACCGCAAGCAGTGCCTCTGGTTTTATATTTAAGAGGAGACAAGCTTGTAGCAGTTTTCATTGCTCTTTAATGGAAACCAAACTAATTACGCTGGTATTCTGGGATGACCTTGGCAAAATAAAGAAAATTAAGTTGTTTTGAGTTAAAACTGCAGAGCACAGCAGCTCACTGATTTGTCTTGGGGAAACAACGCAGTCAGATGTTATTCCTCCACTGAAACGAAAACACATGGACAAAGCTCGAGTTGTTTAGATTCTGTAATAGACTAGATTCATAATTAGGGATGCACCAAAATGAAGAATCCTAACGCTTGCTCCCTGCTATTGCTGGCACGGCACAGAGGACGAGTAACGGATACTGGACATGTGATAGTTGTGTCCATCACAAAACAAGCATTTAACAAAATAGAAATCAAAAGGAAGTGAGATCTGGGCCCAGCAGTTTTCAGTTAATAACACGTTTTTTCACCATTGCTTGAATTACATATTTTTGTGGCTTGCTTTCCAAAGAAAAGACTATTACTAAACTGCAGCTTCATAACATTTACAAAACACAGAACATTTTAGCATCCCAGCAAACCCAACAACAAAGCACAATACAACTTCCCAGCTGCCATGTCTGCACCTCACTCCACGCTGGTAATGATTTCGTCCCAGATTTGTAAAACTGGGGTTTGTGTTTCTTTACAGAGGATGTTGGCATGAGACAGAGAGAGACGGAGAGAGGCCAAGAGCTAGATAACGAGTACAAGTTCCGCTCTGGTTCCATCCACATCCGATAACTAGAAAAAAAGTAACAGCGATATCATAAACATCATTGTTCAGTATAGATTAGCATTGCTGTCTTCTCATATATTTGATCAAACACTGAAAGTGTTTTTTCTCCATTTTCAGCCGAATAATTTTGGTTGCCGAACATTTCTTGCATCCCTATTCATCATTTCTTTTACCTTACACTTATGCACATCACATTAAAAGTTTCTGGACGGTGTTTTTAGCACATCTGCGTGACATGCAGTCAGATTTCAAAAACTACAAACAGAATCTGTGATTTTGTCCACAGTAGACAAATCATTAGACAGCCTCAGTCGGTTTCCTTAAGATCAGCATTCACGCTAGCATGTGCCCAGTGTTACGACTCATTAGGTCACATTATTTGTTTGGTCTTAAAGAAATGATTTAGTCTTACAAGACTTATAGTTCTGTAATTAGCACATAAAAGTTTAGCTTGTTTGTGTGCCACACTTAGTCTCCAAGCTCTCTCACAAATAGGGCTGGGTTTTGGTTAACCCCAAAGTCCATTAAAAACCACTTCAAGTAAACTTTATGGCTTGCTAATTCTCCCTGTTGTTCACATTTAAACTGCGACTAAGGTTATGCTGGTTCACCCGCACTACAGTAGTTCTATGTTTGTACTGCACTGGAACATGAAATGCTTTTTGAATCCTGCACATAATTAGGTGTCACGAGTTATGTGCCTTTAAGGGGCAAGGAAGAAAGGGGTCTTAAATGCATTTTCATTTTATCATTATAACGTTAAAAACATTGCTTTATTTTCCTTGTAATATTTGTAACCTGTGACCCTTTTGGCTAATCCCTCATCGCTTTCACCTCGTCACTGCTTTTTCCTCCAGCATGGCCGCTGTGGTATTCCTCAGGCTTTGGTGCAGAGATACTCAGAGGATTTCCAGCAGCCAGTGAAGGACGTGGCATCTATGCTGGACCAGATCAGAGTTAAACATCTCCGTAAGGAGCACCGCATGGCTGTGAGTCACCAATTATTTCAATGACTAAACACACTTCACTTTAGTGCAGGCCTGTCCAGATTTTTTTCCAAAGAGAAATTGGACACATCCAATAAACCTGAGGGCTGAAATTCACAAACTATTAAAAACAAGGTTTTTAAAACTGTTTCGCCCTCTGCCAGGCTGTAGTCACGTTGTCCTGTGTGTTTGCTGCTTGACCTTGTTCTTATAAAGAACTGATGCCCTGACACTCACTGTATCTGCCAGTAAAGCTAGAACTGAACCTTCTGCTCCTCACCAAGAACCTCTCTTCCCAGCTTTTTTGGTATGGTGGGAGGGAGTTCTCTTCCGAACAACCGCTGTATATGTGGAGATGCTGATTTAAGAAAAAACACTAGAGTGGTCCCTTTTTTCCAGGGCTGTAGATTGTTTCACCACGTAGAACCTGAGCTTTCTGGGTACTGCCATGTTTCCTATCACTAATAAGAGATGCACACGGCTTCTTTACTTGTTAAATTGCTCATTCAGAGTAGAGGCTTGCACAGCCCTGGTTTTTAATGCCAGTGCCAGCATTAAGCAACCACTCTGTAATCACGTTTATCTGTACGCAACAAAACCTAGCAGAGTTTTTGCCCTCGCCTTATGCCATGCCTTCCTTGACCTGCCTACTTTGGGCTGCTTTGAGCACCAAAAGCCTGCAATTGCAAAATCTGCAAAATCTGCGTATGGCACGCAGTAAGTCAATAAAACCATCCCAGTTCCCGGAGCCTTACGATGCGACCCCTCTCCAACTCTCCCAACTGCTCAAATTGCTTTCAAACTTTTCTCTGAGCCATACTTCACTTGCAAAGGATGCTACCAACACAACAGCACAAGTCAGAATGGAAACATGCACAACATGATGACCTTGTATGCTGAGTCAGGTACAGCGACAAGGGCCATCCTTGCACGTCACATGCACGGCCAAGCGTGAAATTTGCACCATTGGCATGTCTCATGATGTTAAACCTACCCACCAAGTTTCAATTTTGTTGGTTGATTCCTTCTGGGTGCAGCTATTTGGCTGATGCTGAGTGTATAACCACTCCCGGTACTTATGAACCTTAAAAGAACCAGCTTTGGAAAAAGTGTACAAAACGACTTGACACTGCAAATCAAAAATAATATAATAAAAAAATAAACAGTACATTAATAAAGAAGCATGTAATGTTTGTTTAGAGAAAATTCACTTTAAAAAATGACTTGGTAAATAAATCTAAGTTTGATATAGATATACAGCTACAGATGACTGTGATCAGTAAATTTCCCTTGCATGTTCTTTTCACAGATTCCCTCAGGAGGTTTGACAGACATGTGTCGGAAGCCCATGTCTCCGGTTCATTTGAGCTCTGTGTCGGATTGGCTGGTGTCCATAGGAATGCCTATGTATTCTGACCTCCTTTTGGCTGCAGGCTACGGCACTCTTGGCCAACTGTCCACTCTCACGGAAGCCGGCGTGCGGGAGGCGGGCCTACGGGAGGAACGGCACATACGCCGACTGCTCTGTGAGGCCAGACTAGTGACAGCCAACAGTGCAATGCTGTCTTAACACACGAATGCTTTTATGACCCTCATATGAGCTGGATTAAGGATTCATGAACAGTCATAGCTGCACAGCTTATTGACAGAGTTCCAGTGGAAAGAGTGCTGGAGGATGAAAAAGGAACCATGCTTACAATCTGCGGTTCTAGGATAAAAATATTGCCTTCATCCTCCAAGCTTTTCTTTGATCTTATTTTATTGCCCTCTTTTGCTGTGATTGATTCGCAGTAAAGACTTGTGGCTTCCATGAACAGGTATCCATCGCCTTTCCACCGAGCTCTTTGTGACAGCGTCCAGGAAGATTGCCTTTTTTTTTTTTTTTTTTTAAGCGATAGCACAACCTTTCTGACATTTTGAAATTTTGTAAGGACTGTTAATCCAATTCCCCCCCACCTTATTTTAGCTGATAAGTGCTTGTTTGGAAGTACAAGCATGGCTGTATAAAGATGCAGCCTGGCCAAAGTAATTTCACACTTTCGGCAGGTTAAAAATGTCCATTATTCCCGTTTTCAGTTCAGGAATACAAATGCTTTGCTCCCAGGACACTTCATGGAACGTTCAAGCACAACAGTTACAATAATAGATATCTATTCTGAGCGCATAACTCAGAATTATGCATTATTCCCAGCACAGTGCAGTGCATATATTTGTATAGTCAATAACAAAGACATTTTATGTCACATTTCTTAGTTGTCTTCGGGACAAAGTGGTTGGGATGTAAATCATCTTTCATATTTTCAGTTACTTCAAGGAAATAATATTGTATATTCAGACTGCATTTAATCTTACAATATCTAACATGCGTTATTCAGCATCTATTCTGGGAAATCATCGTTTATTACTAAATCCAGTACATATTCCTAAATTAAATTGACATTGCCTTACCACCATTTATGACGCAACTGTTCTTACACATGCTTATGACTATACTAATCACCTTCTGCAATGTAGTTAAGTCCAGCTAAGTAGGTGATGCATCCAACAGTGAGAATATGCTTATATTTGATGTGTATTTTTGAAGTCTTAAGTGCTTTGACTGAGAACCCCCAGCACTGTGGCAAAGCCTTGAGCAATGCAAAGCACACTGTCAAAAATGTCTGAAGCAAATCATAAGCTGTCTTAAGAAATCCACACGCATCATTTCTTATCTAATACTTGGTTAAGTATCCCAGTGCTTTACAGTCTTAAGGAACACAGAGTAAAATACTAAACACGGTATCACGTAGGAATTCACTGAGCTCCTGAGAGCGACTTACTCTTTCACTAATGTGTGTAGAAGCAGTCTGCATGCCTAGGTGCTTGGTTTTATACACCTGTGGCCACAGAAGTGATTACTTTTGGCAATACAGTGTATAGGTATTATACTATACTGACTGTTATATTAAGCATTCCAGTTTGAATGTAAAAATATGAGATACAAATATATAATGCTTACAGAAGTGTTACCAGGTCCCCAGCTTTTGGCTTCAAATGAGTACCACCAAAAGTAAGCTGGTCATGAGAGGACAATTTGACAAGATCCCTCTATTCTAGACAGATACATAATAAACAGAGAAGTTGATCAATGCGTGATACAACTGACTTTACCTGATCCCCAAAGAAAACAGAAAGATGATTGGGCCCAGTTTATATATACAGTGTCAATAAATGAGTGTTAGCCAAGATTAGTGCGGCCCAGTTTAGAAGAGAAATACAATGAAATATCAGGAATATATTTGTCATTGGAACATTATTCAGCGTGTATACAAGTAATATGTTTACTGTTTGTCTCTAAAAACCAAGATCAACCAAATTACTCAAGGGGAAAAACAAAAAGAATCACATATTCAGGTTTCCTGAGTCTGTAAAGACCATAGCAACACAATCAGGTAAGGCTTACACAGGAGACTTAAGCACTGTATAGTCCATTTTTCTACCATGTTTGTCCTTAATGTCCAAACTGAACACAACATTAACATTACCACATTCTACGATGATGACTTCATGGTGTCTGTGTGTAACTATTTCAGTATACATACTGCAACACACTGACCAGCAAAATTATTAGACCTCAATGTCAGCCAATTCAATGCTGAAATGGGGACAAACCCAGTTCAGAGACTTGCGTAACCCCTACCTGACCTGTTCAGTGGCGGATCTTACCAAGGCCAGAGGATTCATAACCAACTATGTGAAATGATGCATGAAACTATTCTTTTTGTCCATTGAGTTTTATTCGAAATAACTCCAGGAATAACTGACTCACATTACAGTAGTACAATAACGTGATTCAGGCTACTCCACACCCTGTGAGTTAGGGTTCAAGTATTTGATGGAAGCTGAGAGAGATGTATGGTAGTATGTTTGTCATTGAATTATCTAGCACAGCCGAGCAATTATCGGTGCTTTTTGAGGGGTGTATGTCTGTCTAAAACAGGTTTTAGATGTCGAGGCTCATGTTGCCTGGTGTTAGTTCCACACAAGCAGCGCTCAAGAACAGATGCTGGTCTCTGTGGAGTCATACAGCATTTCTTGCTCTCTCTGTGAATGTATGAGCAATACATGCTGTTGTTGAACAAATGTTTTGTACAGACCTTGATTAATGCAATGCCACAATGAAATGCATGTTTGGTAACTGTTGTGGTGCGTGAGTGAGAGCAAGAGCAGAAGTATATGAACACTCACAGCAGATCGACAAAAAACTAGTATTCCGAGACCAACATGTGGCCTTGGATAAGCCCCCCTAAAGACTCCTGAGCCCACTCTTTCGGAGACACCACTTGCATTTATACAAAAGCAGGTGCTTCATTTCTGTGACATTCCAGTGATAAGTTAAGGAGAAATTGCACTAATTACAAAATTGCATTATTCAGTGGTTGAAATGTAAACAAACTCAGAGTGGTTTAATGAAAATGGTGTATTGCAAACAAATTACAGACACAGAGGTGTGTGATGGGAACCAGGGGTCGCCCTGTCCATGCCCTGACCATCTAACCCCCAGTGTTTTTATCGGGGACATGTCTGTGCACATTTTTCCATTATTAATGCCATTTTTAAGTTTTAGGCCAAAATCTTCTCTCAAAACTATCATGAAACAATGTCTCTGACATCAGTCGGATTATTCAAGACCATTTCATGTAGCAGCTGTGTGAGGGAGCTTTAAGAGGTAGGCATCTGGTTCCCATCATTTCCACTATCAACAATTCTGACTCTACAATGGAACATTTCACACCAAACTATGAATTAAGGAATTCAGAGAAATGTGTGGAAGTCCAACAGCTCATTCTTAGGGAGGGTGCCATTTTTACTAAAGCCAGTAGTGCACCGGTATTGCGGGCTGCATGTGGATGTTTCATAGGATGCAATTTGCTGGTCACTACATAAGCAGACTGGAATTATGCACAAAGCCCAGTTTATTTCAGGATTGAAAGGATATGTAGATGTCAGTCTTGAAACTGTGAGTTTGCAAAGCTTTACACACACATACACTGTGGGCACCTTTAATGGGTTAATGGTTTTGCTCCATGCAAGGTTTTGTATCTCTGGCAGCACAACTTACACTAGGCTAATGTGGCACTCAAACTGTAATGTCTTAAACAGCGGCAGAAAATCAGGAGATATTTCCTCAAAGTTGATGCCTTTATAAATGAAACAAACTCAATCAGAAGGTGGGAGGAGGGTGCTCTGGGATTTTGTGGAGTTTAAAAAAATGTATATACATTTCATAATATGTTACTGTAAAAAAAATGCACTTTATAGAGAAATATACACAATTATTTTCCAACAGAAAAGTCCTCAAAGACAATTAAGTAAATTCCGCAAACGGCCAGTTGCATGTTTTGCAAGGATGACGTCGTTCGCTGACCAGAATGATTTTTTCCCTTGACAGTTCTTGGTTGTATGTCACGGCTCCTTAATTAAAGAATTAACCTTTTCAAGCTAATTACTTCCAAGTCATTTTGAAATCTGAATTTCCTAAAAACAAATTCTAATTACATATATGAAATGATAGACATGTGTTGCACATTCTGTATATGTAATTGATATTTAAATAACTTATTTTTTGCTTTTCATATCAAACTGTAATTATTAGCTGTACTATATAAAAGAAATAGCAATACTCTTTTACATATTGCTTTAGCTGGTGTCCCGCTACAGTATCTACTGTAAAATATTATGTGTACAAATAATTTTATCTGGTTTCAACTAGCTAATGATGGTCTATAAAGATTTTGCTTGTGTATTGGAAAAAAAATGTCTAAACCTATTTGTCATTCTGAAGTGTAATAAACAAAATCTTTTGCCTCAGAGGTACATTTCTGGTCTCTACATTTGTTTGTATCCGACAGTGTTTGTGCTTGACTGAGTCTGGGTGTGGGCATATTTAATGGTACATAAATCTCATCATATTAACTTAATGAGTTTGTGGGAGGAACAGGGTTTTTTTATGCTTTGTTCTCACCTTGCGTGATTAAGGTGGATCTGCCTGTTTGTGGCCAGGGGCAATAAGCACCGTCAACTATTTAATTTAAGTCTTATGTCACTAACACATCTCTATTTTCTACATCTACAATCGTCTGAGTGACGGGAGCATCAGGGTAAGTAGAGAGGCAGCTGAAATAATGCACCCATCATGCCTAGTGCCTCCCGTACAAGCTTGTGAGGGCAGTGCTATGATCTGGGGTTGCTGCAGTCGATCAGGTCTAGGCTCAGCAACGTTATGTGAGCGGACAACTAAATATACTGAACAACCTGTTTATTACATCGTGATAAACAACGTGATTCAGGCTACTCCACACCCTGTGAGTTAGGGTTCAAGTATTTGATGGAAGCTGAGAGAGATGTATGGTAGCATGTTTGTCATTGAATTATCTAGCACAGCCGAGCAATTATCGGTGCTTTTTGAGGGGTGTATGTCTGTCTAAAACAGGTTTTAGATATCGAGGCTCATGTTGCCTGGTGAACAGCCTGGTGAACAACCTGTTTATTACATTAATGGATTTTTTCTTCCTTGATGGCACGAGCGTATTATAAGACGACAATGGCAGGATTCATTGGCCTCAGATTGTCAAAGAGTGGTTCAGGGAGCATGAGACATCATTTTCACACATGGATTGGGCACCATAGAGTCCAGACTTAAATGTTTGGGATGTGGTGAAGAAGACTTTGCACAGTGGTCCAAATCTCACATCATCAATACAAGATCTTGGGGAAAAATTAATGAAACTCTGGAAAGAAAGAAATTTAGTGACAGTGCAGAAGCTTGTGGGAACGACGCAACAGTGAATGTGTGACTTTTTTTTTGGCCAGGCAGTGTATATATATACACCCACACACTGGAACTCATGTGACTTCTAAACCAACCCAACTTGGCATGTTGACATGACTTGTCATATTTTTTTGCAGCAGAGAATTTAAAACATTTGTGCTGATGTTTCTGGACAAATCATTTAAAGCACGTCTGAACGGCTCCATGTTCAAAGGTATTTTGAACGAAATGGTGGGGAAAGAGTGCAAACAAAGCGTCAGCTTTAAAGAGAAAAAAGGTCTGCAAAACATAACTAGTGACGGCAGCCGAAGAACGGCCCCTTTTTACAGTGAGTTTGAACATGCTCTGCAGCCACTGTTAACGTGTGGACCTTCCACATAAAGCATCATTCTTTGGCGCATTTGAGCCAGTTTAGAAGCGTGGTCTGTTCAGACAGAAAATCAGACAGAAAAATCAGATTTGGGCCACATTAACCTGCTGTGTGAACTTGAGCCTATACACGTATGACCGCTTTGCCACATTTGCTTTAGGTAAAGGCTTATAAATGACAGCATACACACTACACACACATGCAATCCACACTGCTCTTATTTATCTAGAACAACATAAACTCCTACAATCCACACTGTTCCCATTTATCTAGAACGACATACACTCCTACAATCCACACTGCTCCTATTTATCTAGAACAACAAACTCCTAAAATCCACACTGCTCCTATGTATCTAGAACGACATAAACTCCTAAAATACACACTGCTCCCATTTATCTAGAACGACATAAACTCCTAAAATCCACACTGCTCCTATTTATCTAGAACGACATAAACTCCTAAAATCCACACTGCTCCCATTTATCTAGAACAACATAAAGTCCTAAAATCCACACTGCTCCTATTTATCTAGAATGACAAACTCCTAAAATCCACACTGTTCCTATATATCTAGAACTACATAAACTAGATATGTTGTGTCTCAGACTGGTGTTTCTTCTGGTTCTCCACTTTTATAAGCCATAGGCCCAATGCCTTTTCTTATTTTACCCCTACGCCTGGTTTTCAGTGGTGGTTGAAATCTTCCCCCTATGAAATGGGACAACTCATCAGAAGTCGGATACTTCCTCAGTTGTTGTCAGTGGCTTTTATGTAAACAGACAAAGAGCATGTACTTTAGTTTTACACATCGATTAATCTAACGAATCCCAGAATAAACAAGAGCACAAACAAACAAACAAAAAAAAAAACACATGACTTCATTAACAGGCTTCTGGCAGTGCTCTGTAGGCAATAGCAGTGACAGCAGAAGAGGGTAAAGATCAGCCCCTCACAGCCTAAATACATTTAGGGCATCATATGCCTTCAAAGAGGCAGATTATTTATCATCATCACCAAGAATTTTTTGGTGATATGAAGCTGAACTTTTTAAATCGCCAGCTTCATGATCAAATTTTACCTTTCCACTTTACATGGTCCAGCACCCTCATGTACCAAATTGTAACTGCTGCACAATTAAAGGTGGAACAGGAAATTTTGCTAGGTACCAACCTAGACAGCAGCGCATTACTAGGGATTTTTATGCATAAAAAATTACCATTAAACCCTATTACAATGGTTATTCTACAGTACAGGGGCTTTTTAACACTCTACCGCACTCTATAATACCTCTGTAAAACAACACCAGCATTATTAACAGCAGCAAAATACTTTTTTTTGACAAACTACTAAAGTCAGTCCGTCCGTCCTCTCTCTCTCTCGTCGTGTACTTTAATACCAATATCCGTAATATCACACAGACCATTAGTACATCTATATCCACCAGGAACACCGTATCCTCTCCATCACCACACAAACATCTCACAGTTAAGAACTACCAGTGTAGTCCTATTAATGGAATTGTGATTGTGAAATTACATTTCATCCACTTGCAGCCTTAACACACCACCTACCAAGTTTTAAAGAATGTAATTGAGCATGTATCAGACAGACTTCAGACAGTGAACACAAACACAAACACACATCTATACACTACAGGAAACATTTTTGCTTTTAAAAAAATGACTGATAGTCAAAATAACAGAAGCACCGTCAGGAGCCTGTTTCCAGCCATGCTTGCTGTGCACCTCACTCCAGCTACCACTCGCCTTTCTTTTTGTAGGGCACTTGAGATCTTACGGTGGAAAACTGTTGAATAAGAACTGTAAATGTCTGGTGATGCTGGTAAGGCAGACATGATCTCTAAACTTTGTTCATAATCAGCAATTTGTTCCCATAAGAAGTTTAAATACAGTCCCTGACATAAGTTCTGTCGCTTATCCATGTTGTGGAAACAAAAGCTTATAACCTGACTTTAAATTCATCCATTGGTTTTAGAAATGACTCATATGAAAGCTGAAACCCTCCCAAATGAGATTTAATTTACAAAAATAAACTTGCTTCACTGCAGAAATATTGATCATTTAATGAACACAGAAAGGTCAGATTTTGGCAAGACAAAAGTTTTGTCGCCCACAGAAAGTAATGTGAAAATCAAACAAATAGTTCACTTCACATACAAAGATATGCTTCATAACACTGGTGAATGACGTTGTGGTGCTATTAGAGCCATATTTAATATTTTGTGTGACTTCCATGAGCTTGAAGGACTGCATCCATGCGGTTCGACAATGATTCATACAATTTATTGATGAAGTCATCAGGAATAGCAAAGAATGCAGTCTAACATGCCTCCCAGAGTTCATCAAGATTCTTTGGTTTTGTCTTTCAAGCTTCCTCTTTCATCCTACCCCAAACATGCTCAATGATGTTCATGTCTGGTGACTGGGCTGGCCAGTCCTGGAGCACCTTGATCTTCTTCGCCTTGAGGAACTTTGATGTAGAGATGGATGTATGAGATGGAGCACCATCCTGCTGCAAAATTTGACCCCTTTTATGATTGGGAATGTAAGATGTAGCTAATACTTCTTGATATTTTAGGCTATTGATATTGCCTTCCACCTTGCAAATGTTTCGCACACCCCCATACTGAATGTAACCCAGACCATGATCTTTCCACCACCAAACTTGACTGTTTTCTGGGTGAATCTTGGATCCATACGGGCTCCAGCAGGTCTCTTGCAGTATTTGCGGTGGCTGTAGTGTAATTCAACTGAAGATTCATCTTAGAAATCCACCTTCTGCCACTTTTCCAGCGTCCATCCGTTTAGCAGGCTGTGGGCCTTGGCAAATGCCACACGTTTTTTTACCTGCCTTTTGTTTAGTGCTGGCTTCTGGGCACTGATTCGACCATGGAGGCCATTTCGAGACAGAATCCTACAAACTGTTCTAGTTGACACAGGGACTTGAGGTGACCAGGCCTGGTGGAGCTCTGCTGCAGTGGAAGAGGGACTGGCTTTGGATTTTCTAACCAACAAACGTTCCTCCCGAGCAGTTGTCTTGTGGGGTCTGCCGGACCTGGGCTTGTCAAAAACATCTCCAGTCTCTTCAAATCTTTTTTTAATTCTTTGTACTTGACGCTGAGACACATTAAAGGTGCCAGCCACCTCTGCAGTGGATTTGGTCTTCAGCGTCTTGATAATCAAGGCTTTGGTCGCAGGATGGATTTTTGGCATGTTGTCAGAGGTCAAGTTGCAGTGCAAGTGAAGGTCTGGGGTGCTGGAGTTCTTTTTATACACACCCACTAATTAACCAATCAATTAGTGAGCACAGGTGAGGCTGTAAACTAGGATTGGGTGCATTATATGACAAGGCGACAAAACTTTTGTCTTGCCAAAATCTGACCTTTCTGTGTTCATTAAATGATCAATATTTCTGCAGTGAAGCAAATTTATTTTCGTAAATTAAATCTCATTTGGGAGGGTTTCAGCTTTCATATGAGTCATTTCTAAGACCAATGGATGAATTTAAAGTCAGGTTATAAGCTTTTGTTTCCACAACATGGATAAGCGACAGAACTTATGTCAAGGACTGTAGTTTAAACAACTTTAATTCTAAAGACGGTCAAGTTTTGCTCTTTGCCTTTACCTATGGTTAACTGGCGGCTGGCTCCAACACTCCCTTAGGAAGGACATGCAGTGATGAAGTGCAGTCCAACTGTTTTTCTTCCATCCAGCTGATCCCATGTGTTTGTTTTGTTAAGCCAAATCTCCTCCCAAGACAACACATCTCTAGACAATAATGAGACATTCTGGCTAAACGTACACCAACCAGCCACTTTTTTAAGTACAACTCTTTGTACATACACTCACTATCCATTTTATCAGGTTCACCAGCAGGACCGCCATGTCCGATCCACTCAACACTCAATAACAAGCCACCTCTGACGTGGGTCAGAGTTACTGCAGGGGTGATTATGACAATGTCACTCAAAAAAGGCCTACTCCTTTGGGGGACCTGATCGCTAAAGAACATGGAGAAAGAGGGATTCACAAAAGTATAAAGGTAAAGAGGTGGATTTCAGTCAGTAGATCTACAAATGGCATCTTTATGGGAGGTGGAGTTGATATAAATGAACAAGAACATAGAAACAGAAATAGACGCTTAATGTGCGTGGGAATGTAGACATTATCGGGTGGGAACAGGGCTGGGAGATATGGACCAAAAACCTCTATGTTTGGGCCAAATGGCAGCACACAATTACATATCTCAGTATGTTCAAGTCAAAGCTACATGTTAGAGGCCTCAAGCAAAATACAAAGATGCAGTTTCCTTTAGCAATGCATAGCAATGTAATTTAATTATATGATATTAAAAATAACTAGTAACTGGTACTTTTGTATTGTGTTGCTGTTACAACCAAGACCATATACCCAGTTTCATGCTCTTTACACTATTCTTATCTTATCTTGATTCTATTTTAATTTTCACAACACAAGTTTCTGAGACAAGTACATCATTACAGTAGAGATGGCAGAACAGTTCAAATTATCTCATACACCAGAGAGACAACATTTCTGGCACAACCTGTTATAGAGAGCTAACGAAAACTTTCATTGTCCTGGGATTGAACACTGGTCTCGCAAAAGGGACAGGAGTACAAAAAAAGGGGGAAATCTTACATCATTCAAAATTTAGAAAACAAATAAGAAACACTTATCCACAAATATCTTCTGATGGCTTTTTGTTCTGAATAAGGACCCTATAAAAAGTCAGATTCATAAGGAATTCTGAAACCGCAGAATTGTTTGCACCCATGTTCTCTATGCCTGCACACGTGCTGTCCTATGCCCACACACTCACTTACCTATGCTCGCTCTCGCCAGCATACCCCAATTTTACAATGTGATCAAAACGGAGCCAACATGGAGGCACTCTCTGTTGAAGTCATATTTAAAAATAAACAAACTTCCAAAATCCCACTGCAACAAGGACACTTCTGACATGATGCTTTGTGACAATCGCTTCACTCCATCATAACCCAGAAACATCTCAAAAATAGCCCACTCATTTAGTCTGTGCTGTTCATTTTGCAACCAAGTTCTATGATTGTTTTTGCAATATGCCTCAGACACTCTGTATCCAGAACAGGTCGTCCCACTCTATCACTCTGAACATCCACATGACCCTGATCAAAAGTTCACATACCATGGTGATTTTGGCCTGATAACATGCACAAAAGTGGGTCACAAATGGGTTTGAATGACTACTAAAGGTAACATCCTCAGTTGTGACCTGTTTGCTTGTAATCAGTGTGTGTGCATAAAACCTGAGTGAGTTTCTGGGATCCAGACAGACTCTTGCATCTTTCTGGATTGACGTTTCTGGATTGTGAGTCAAGGGAAAAGCAAAAGAATTGTCAACGGATCTACAGGAAAAGGAAGTTGAACTGTATAAAACAGGAAAGGGAAATAACTAGATATCTAAGGAATTGATAATGCCAGTCGGTAGTGTTCAAACTGTGATTAACAAATGGAAAATCAGGGGCTCTGTAAAAACCAAACTGCCAGGAAAATTGTCCGGGATGCAAAGGTAAACCCACAAACAACATGGACCCAAAAATACAAGACTCTCCTCGAAAACTAGCGGTGTGGCTGTTTCAAGATGCACAATAATGAGGCCCTTGAAGAAAAATGGGCTGCATTGTCAAGTCGATAGAAGAAAGCCATTACTGTGCAAATGCCACAAAGTATCTCGCCTACAATACGCCAAACAGCACTGAGACAAGCCTCAAAACTTCTGGAACAAGGTCATTTGGAGTGCTAAGAGTTTTTGGCCACAACCATAACGTTACATTTGGAGAGGTGTCAACAAGACCTATGATGAAAGAAACGCCATCCCTACTGTAAAGCACAGAGGTGGATCGCTGATGTTTTGGGGATGTGTGAGCTATAAAGGAACAGGTCAAAGTTAAAGGAAAGACAAATGCAGCACGTAATGAGCAAATACTGGAGGCAAATTTACACTCATCAGCCCGGAAGCTGCACATGGCACTTACTTGGGCTTTCCAATATGAAAACGACCCAAAACACAAGGCCAATTTGACCTGTCATTGGCTACAGCAGAACAAAGTGAAGGTTCTGGAGTGGCCATCTCAGTCTCCTAACCTCAATATCATTGAGCCACTCTGGGGAGATCTCAAGCACGCAGTTCATGCAAGGCAGCCCACCAATTTACAGGAACTGAAGGCTTTTTGCCAAGAAGAATGGGCAGCTTTACCATTAGAGAAAATACGGAGCCTCATCCACAACTACCACAAAACACTTCAAGCTGTCATTGATATACGGTATAAACTGGGGTATGTGAACTTTCAATCAGGGTCATTTTGATGTTTTTGGTTCTCATTATCATTTAAAAAGAGAAAACACAGTTGTATGACAATAAATGGCTTCACCCAACCAGTAAGCATGAGTGGGAAAAAATGGTTGTGTGTTATCATTCATATACTCTGAAAAAAGAGTATATATATGTATGTATGACAAATAGACTGTAAACAGTATGTGCATAAACAGTAACACATGTGCAAAGTGTGTAAGAGCTGTATCTGTCAGTAGGTAAATACTAGAACTGAGGTACAGCTTGCATATGCAGGAGGCAACAAAGTGCTTGGTGTATGTAGAACATGTCAGGAGAGTATAGTACAGTGTGTTGAGGAAGCAAAGTGTGAAGTTAAGTATGTGGTTGTAAACAGTCTAAGATTATATAAAGTATACGGGGCAGGTAGGAAACTAGCAGCTCAGTGTTCAGGTGAACAGCTAAACAGCTTACAGTACAGATGGTCAGTATATAGATACATAAAATTCACAGCTGTGATGTTCAACTATACATTTGACAATCTGGAAGCCACTGCTGACTTTCCTCCCTACACTGTCAGCTTCAACAAAGTTATTACTAAGATTTAGGGCTACATACTTAGTTTTTTCTCCACATACATAAAGATCCATAGGACTTGAGGGTGTAAACGGTTCTTAGCTTTGAACTCCATCTACAAGCCTGACTACGTGAAAATTCTATCAATCACAGCTACATGCCCAAAACAGCTATCATCCACTCAAAGCAAATCCAGGTCTTCATTAATTCTCCAAGCAAAAAGTAAAGGCGGTCAATTCAGGCAACTACTGAATCTCCTTTTTTAACTGCAGGATTTGGCATCGTTACAAACAAGATAACCAAAGACTTTATCTGTAATTAAAACAGCATACTAGTGTACATAAGTTAAAATATACAGGTCTGAAGATTAATAAAAGATGAACTCTCTTTAGAGGATCGGTTTTACAGTTAAATAGCTGATGGTAGCTAACAGCTAGGCTAAACGTATTTCAGGTGAACTGAGCAGCATTAGCAGCAGCTCTAAACAGTGGATACAGTAATAACAGCTCTGAGGTAAATGTGACTGTATCATTAGCCTATACTACAGCGTAGGTCAGAATTTGTTACTGTACCGTACTGTATACTACACACAGGGGCCGAAAACAGTGTGAAGTACACAGAAACTACATCTTGGCATCTTGGCAGTGACAGTCTCATGCGCGGCACAGCCAGGGGGCAATGAACCCAGAAACGAATAGCGAGGGTGTTGAGGAAAACAATACTTTAAGGACCATACTTTTCTGAACAAACGAACCTCAACAGTCTATGTTTCAACTTGAACACACATAATTGGGCCAGTTGGGCCCACCAGTGACTCCCCAGACTGCCCACTAAGTTTTTGGTCAGTTGAATTTTCCGTTACACCTTAAACAGTTCAGCAATTACACTGTGGCGCCTCAGTCTCCAGAATTTATCTGACGGTAACTTAAACTAAAGGAACATTCAAAACAGCCAACAACCATTTCAGCTACATATGGCAGTAAGCACAAGTAAACGGGTAACAGCAAACAGCGTTTACCTCAGAATCACTTCTTGTGTCATCCAGAAACCTGTACTTGACACAGTTGGGTGAGGTGGCGGTTTGTCCCCGATAGCCAGTTTGCACGTCCCCGCATCAGTATGAAACCGATGGTAATCAGACTGTCACATGTTTAGGTTCTGGTTTTGCACACCTTGGTTTTATACGTTTACCACTAAAATGCAAATACGCAGCTTCCAACTCTCCTTCAGCAGTCAATTATTATTTCAGTGATAGTTTCTGCGTTAAAGCCACGTGCCTGCGTAACCTGCGTAATGACGTTTTACAACATGCTTCTGAACTACTTTCTCGCGAAGTTCGAAGGCGCAGTAATACCGGAATGAGGGGCGTTATGCGGACGATAATGCACTATTCTGACACATGAAATTGACTCCTCGACTCTACTGAATATTAACCAAGAGAGCAGCAGAGCCGATAATAATGTGATTCGGAAGATTAAACCATTGTAAATGTTATTTAGCTTCTTTTGATTAACGTATATGCCATCTTATTGTATTAGCTTTTTAGTCCACCTTAAGCGATGCAGCGGTTATAGGGTGCGCCGGCGTCAGAACGTAACTGAAGCGCAATATAAGGCGGGACAGAGATTTGAGAAGGAAGCTGGATAAATCTTTTATACAGCTTTCTTTAAAAATATTGTTTTTTTGTTCTACGTATCGTTTCCAATAATTGCTTGTTGCGACACAAATAGAGCAGAAGATGACTCCGAGTCAACACCGCTTTACACACTCGCTGACTGCGAGGGAGAAAGTCGACTCCAAACATGTCGACTCCTAGAGCCATTGGGAATAATCGAAGAATCGACTCCTTTGGAATCGTCCCCTTATCACTAGTCCCTGTGTTGTCTTAAACAGGTCAATGAGGTATGTACATTTGAAGCACATTTATAAATATATAGTCTTAACGATGGTATAAAAGCCAAGTTCTTTCGGGATTATTTTGTTTTACAACACAATGCATTTACACCACCAGGACCCCCGCCATCAATGTATCAATTTTTTTTTAACTAAAATCTTTTTGACGCTAAACTCTCATAAAACGAAGTGTGGGACATGTAATAACTTTTTGTGTGGGAGCTTTTAAAGGACTATTCAGACAACTTGTTCACCACCAGTTTAAAGAGATCCAAGTCTTACATTTCCCTCTGATGAACCACTTTGCATTAACCCACTGGGGTTATTAACAAATTCCACATGGTTTTTACATTTCAACAACAACACCATCTCAAACAAGGTCATTCCGAGTGGTTTGAAACTGTTTTGTTGTAGAGAAACAAAATTGTTAACAGTGGTGTATAGGATAGTATATAGATAGTATGCAGTACATACTACTGTAGTACACCATGACCATAGCTCTTCATGTAGAACATCTGATTGGAGTAGAACACCATCCAGGTATCTTTAGTGCTCTACAGATTTTCAGTCCAGTCGCATACTGGATACTACATACTACTTAAAGGTAGATTTAGATTAGATTTAGGTCCATCATTACTTGCATAAACAAGTACCGTCCCATCGTTCTCACACCCACAGTGATGAAGTGCTTCAAGAGACTAATACTGTCTCATATAAAGAGGAGCCTTCCCAGCACCTTGGATCCACATCAGTTCGCCTACTGCGTGAACAGATCTACTGATGACACCTGGACAGTACTAACTCATGCTGTTTATTGACTTCACCTCCGCCTTTAACACAATCATCCCTTCCAGACTCATCCCCAAGCTAAACACTCTGGAAATAAGCAACACATTGTGCAGCTGGATCATGGACTTCCTCACCTGCAGACCACAGTGTGTTAGGATGGGTGAACACACCTCACACTCAGCACAGGATGTCCCCAAGGCATTGTTCTCTCCTTATTGTTGTACACTCTGTACACCCAAGACTGCATCGCAATCCACAGTTGCAACACCATTATCAAGTTTGCTTATGACACAACAATAATCTGCAACATCACCAAAGATGACGAGGGCCCATATAGAGAGGAGGCTCCTCACACGCCAACAACCTCTGCCTCAATGTCAGCAAAACCAAAGAGCTGATCATTAACTTCAGGAAGGGGGGAAAGAACGCACATACCACTGAACATCAGAGGCACATTGGTGGAAAGAGTGAGCAGAAGATCTTACTTGGACGCTTAACACATCACACGAGAGTCAACCTGCCCCAGCATCTCCTCTGCAACTTATATAGGTCCACCATGGAGAGCATCCTGACAAGCTGCATTACTGTGTGGTATTGCAGTGCCATCTTTGCTATGCGCAAGGCCCTGCAGAGGGTAGTAAAGACTGCACAGCACATCACTGCAACTGCCCTCTCACCCCTACAGGACATCTATGACAAGAGATAGTCAAGTCTGAGGAAAGCAGTCAGCATATCCTTAGACCCCACACACCCCAGACATCCCCTTTTCCAACCTCTGCCCTCCGGAAAGAGGTACCGGAACATCCGAACCAGAACCACCAGGTTCAGAAACAGCTTTTACCCTAGAGCTGTCAAACTGGTCACACCAGCAGCACCTCCAAGAACATGACTACAACATAAGACTGCTACCAGAACATGACTACAACATAAGACTGCTACCAGAACATGACTACAACATAAGACTGCTACCAGAACATGACTACAGCATAAGACTGCTACCAGAACATGACTACAACATAAGACTGCTACCAGAACATGACTACAACATAAGACTGCTACCAGAACATGACTACAACATAAGACTGCTACCAGAACATGACTACAACATAAGACTGCTACCAGAACATGACTACACCACTAAGACTGCTACCAGAACATGACTACAACATAAGACTGCTACCAGAACATGACTACACCACTAAGACTGCTACCAGAACATGACTACAACATAAGACTGCTACCAGAACATGACTACAACATAAGACTGCTACCAGAACATGACTACACCACTAAGACTGCTACCAGAACATGACTACAACATAAGACTGCTACCAGAACATGACTACAACATAAGACTTGCTGGTTTCTAGCCCGGATCCCCCAGCAAACACTGGGTTCCACTACCTCACAGGACTGTTTGCACCGCACTTTAACCTGTATACTTGAACATCCAGCTGTGTATTTATTATCTATATTTATTTATCTACCAAACATCTGTACTAAGAAACCTAGCTGAACATTAAGCTGCTCTACTACCTGCACTGTACACTTTATATATCTATACTGTTTACAACCCATACTTACAGATACTGCTCTTACACTTAGCACTTAGTCCTACCGTACTGTTTACGCACATTGTTTTTGTCTATGTTTTTGCACTATACTATTTATTTATATACACATATATATATATCTTATACTGAACTGGAGCGGGAGCCTGACTGTGTTTCGTTATACTGTACAACCCTCTATTAGTATAATGACAATAGAGTTGAACTGAATTGAATTTAGTGCATGAGTAGTATGTATGTAATATGCCATGAGTTTCTCTGTGATGAACCGTTTCACATGAAACCACTGTAAATATCTCTGTTCACACTGTGTTTACACGCTAATCAGGAGTGTTTAATAACTTTGTCTTTGGAAGGAAAATATATTTTCCAAAGACATTGCGCACTTCGTCCACGTGGTGGCGCTGCTGAGTGAGAGAGGCTGACCGACCAGAGCCCGTCCTCCATCCTCCGTCCGTCTGAACTTTTCCTCCACAGCGCTCAGTAATCTGACACCCGCGCTGAGCCCGGGGAGCAGACGGGATGGATTCCCTGCTCCAGTCGCAGACGTAGCGAAGCAAGAGTGAGACGGGAAACAGGAGAGAAAGAGACAGAAGGAGCGAGAGACATATTTAAAGAGTGTTGGACTGAAAGGGAGACAGAAAACAGAGAGAAGACAAATAAGACAAACAGATTGAGAAAAAGCAAAAAGAGCGAGAGAAAGAAGGGAAAGAGTTTGGAGCTCTCCTAGCCTTTCCCGTTCAACTGGACTTTTCCAAGGACTTGTGTACATGCTGGGCTACAGCTCTTCCCCGTGTGCTGCTGATGGCTGACAGCCGCTGTGAGCGCTTCCATGCGGTGAGAGGATGAAGAGCCTGGGCAGCAGCTGCAGCTCCAGCTCCAGAGCGGCCGGGGAGCCCCCACAGGCGTCTCGAGAGCGCAGGGCCGGTAGAGGGGCTTTGTGCGCGGCGTGGCCGCGCGGTGCCCCGCGGGACCTGACGTTCTGCATGGCCGCGCTGCTGCTCTTCTGCCTCGGCTCGCTCTTCATCCAGCTCAACGGAGGACCACCTAAAGTCCTGCTGGAGCTCCGCAACTATCTCGGTAGGAGCCTCTCTGTGTTCACCGTGCTCGCAGGGCTGGTGTGTTGTAACAAGTCGCTGCAAGTTTTCCCCCTTTCCTTCCCTTACTCACATTTACGCAGAGCAAAGAGGTGACTCCTGAAGTTTTTCCCGAGACTTTTCAGGGGTGTTTTTGGAGTCTCTGCTGATAATCTCTGGCTACACTTTAATGGGACCAAATGGTCTTGGGAAATAAGCGAGCTCCTTATCAGCTCCCTGTGGCTTCTCCTCGTGGTCGACCTGAAGCCCGGGGCTATTTGGTTCGTGTGCAGGAAGGATCGACGCGTCAGCGCTCAGCGCTCCTGGATAGTTATGCACTGATATGACTGACAGATATTAGCCTACAGAGTTAGATCGTATCAACAGGTGCCAGTCTCTGACCTTTGTCTGTCCCCTTCCTACACACACACACACACACACACACTGGCTTCTGGCAGTTGCTGTTTATGAATGGATGACAGTTGTCCATGTGAGGTCCAGTGTGCTTCCATGTTTACAGTTATCACTGCATCTCTCTCTCTCTCTCTCTCTCTCTCTCTCTCTCTCTCTCTCTCTCTCTCTCTCTCTCTCTCTCTCTCTCTCTCTCTCTCTCTCTGTAAAACTACATAGAGCACTTTCTCCATCAGTCTGAAGAACCATTTGACCATGCAATAAACTAGTAAATGATTTGTTTATGGTTTTACATAGATCTGTTGTTGTTTTTACTAAGGAACCTGTGAACAACAAGCTTTTTATGAGTGTAGGTATTATGGCCCTGTTGTTAGGTCATTTGAGACAGTGTGATAGGTTTTGTTTGAGAGTCTGTTTGGTGTTCCTACAGTTGTTTGGTAATTTGCTGCAGTGTGTTGAGTGTTACTGGAGACCCTGTTATGCACTCTTAAAAAGATGTCTCTTTAGGAAAGACAGTGGCTCTAAATAGAAACATGTGAACACTCAGAGAAGTATTTGTGTGCATGATGAAATGGTTATTAGGATTGATGGAGGATGTGCTGTATATGGTTCTGTTTAGTAAATGGTGTAAATAGTGGCCAAAAGTGTTTACAAGCTTGACATTAACAATAGCAGAACCCTTTTAGTGCTATATTAAACCACATGCAACACAGACAACTCGTACAAATCAATCAATCTGAAGAGCCATTTTGACCATGCGATAAACTAATAAATTATTTGTTCATGCTTCTATGTAGGAGCACTGTCTTTACTGAGACACCTGTGAACAATACGTTTTTAGGAGTTCAGGTATTGTGGGACTATTGTTAGGTAATTTGAGGTGGGTTGTTTACCGTTACAAGACCATTAAGTCATTTGAGACTATGAGCTAGGTATTATTAATCAGTTGTTCTGTCTAATGGAGGAGCGTGTTAAGTATTATTAGACAGTTGTTAGGGAATTTGTGACAGTGTGTTAGGTATTGTTGGGGAGTTTGTGGGATGTTATGACAGTTGTTTGGTAATTTTGAACAGTGTGTTGGTTTTTATGTGCCAGTTGTTTGTAAATATGGGACTGTGTTGGGAATTATTAGAGAGTCTGTTGGGTGTTATGGGATATTTATTTGTAAATATGGGACAGTGTGTTGGGCATTATTGAAGAGTTTGTTGGGTGTTATGAGACCGTTGTAAATGACAGTTGAAATACCACCTTAGACGTAGACAGTATTACATAACACACTATCCCAAATAACTCAGAATTCTCTAATTATACAATAATGTCTAACACACTGCTCCAACTGACAGCAATGACATTATGTCTATAATACTTTTCAATATGTTTATAAACATTGCCTTAAATAGTCTGCATCTCCATCTGGTCTCTTTCAGTAGTTGTGTATCTAACTACTGTTTGCTCACCTCCCAGCCTGAGACTCACTTTGGTTTAGCAAGACGCCCTGTTAGAGTATGACCTTCAAATTTGAGGACTGCATCACTGAAGCTGCTCATTGCTTGTTAGCAGTAAGTTGTTCTGTTTGTTTAGCTCAAACCACTAAATGGATTTGTTTAACACACTTTCTAAACGAGCAATACCTTCATTTATTTGCATTGACTTAGTAGATGACTCACTAAATTTGCCACCCCCACTGATGCAAAGTTTTCAGAGGCTGCCGGAAATAAGAGTTTTTTTGTTAACCTGGCTGTTAGTGTGTGTTTTGCAACATTTGGCTTTGTATTAATGAGGTAAGAAGGGTACCTGTGGCTTTAAAAAAGATCAAAGCTTTTGTTAAAAGCATTCTTTTGTTCCAAAGTTGGACCAAAACCCATCCTCTTCAGGTCGACCCGGATAGCAACAAACACAAAAAGGGCCAGGGTTTTTAATTATAGGCAATAAATAGGAGAATTGTTAAGTGTTTTAGGAGGAGTGTTAAGTTTTATAGGAGAAGTGTTAAGTGTTTTAGGAGGAGTGTTAAGTTTTATAGGAGAAGTGTTGAGTGTTTTAGGAGTAGTGTTGAGTGTTATAGGAGAAGTGTTGAGTGTTTTAGAAGAAGTGTTGAGTGTTATAGGAGAATTGTTAAGTGTTTTAGGAGGTGTGTTAAGTTTTATAGGAGAAGTGTTGAGTGTTTTAGGAGTACTGTTGAGTTTTATAGGAGAAGTGTTGAGTGTTATAGGAGAAGTGTTGAGTGTTTTAGGAGGAGTGTTGAGTGTTTTAGGAGTAGTGTTGAGTGTTTTAGGAGGAGAAGTGTTGAGTGTTATAGGAGAAGTGTTGAGTGTTATAGGAGAAGTGTTGAGTGTTTTAGGAGGAGTGTTGACTGTTTTAGGAGGGGTGTTGAGTGTTTTAGGAGTAGTGTTGAGTGTTTTAGGAGGAGTGTTGAGTGTTTTAGAAGAAGTGTTGAGTGTTATAAAAGCATTGAGTGTTTTAGGAGAAGTGTTGACTGCTCTAGGAGGGATGTTGAGTGTTTTAGGAGTAGTGTTGAGTGTTTTAGGAGAAGTGTTGAGTGTTTTAGAAGAAGTGTTGAATGTTTTAGGAGGAGTGTTGAGTGTTTTAGGAGTAGTGTTGACTGTTCTAGGAGGGATGTTGAGTGTTTTAGGAGTAGTGTTGAGTGTTTTAGGAGAAGTGTTGAGTGTTTTAGAAGAAGTGTTGAGTGTTATAGGAGAAGTGTTGAGTGTTATAGGAGGAGTGTTGAGTGTTTTAGGAGGGGTGTTGAGTGTTTTAGGAGTAGTGTTGAGTGTTTTAGGAGGAGTGTTGAGTGTTTTAGAAGAAGTGTTGAGTGTTATAAAAGCATTGAGTGTTTTAGGAGAAGTGTTGACTGTTTTAGGAGAAGTGTTCAGTGTTTTAGGAGGAGTGTTAAGTGTTATAGGAGAAGTATTGAGTGTTTTAGGAGGAGTGTTGAGTGTTTTAGGAGGAGTGTTGAGTGTTATAAGAGAAGTGTTGAGTGTTTTAGGAGGAGTGTTGAGTGTTTTAGGAGGAGTGTTGAGTGTTATAGAAGCATTGAGTGTTTTAGGAGAAGTGTTGACTGTTTTAGGAGAAGTGTTCAGTGTTTTAGGAGGAGTGTTAAGTGTTATAGGAGAAGTATTGAGTGTTTTAGGAGGAGTGTTGAGTGTTTTAGGAGGAGTGTTGAGTGTTATAAGTGTTGAGTGTTTTAGGAGGAGTGTTGAGTGTTTTAGGAGGAGTGTTGAGTGTTATAGAAGCATTGAGTGTTTTCGGAGAAGTGTTGACTGTTTTAGGAGAAGTGTTGAGTGTTATAGGAGTAGTGCTGAGTGTTATAGGAGAAGTGTTGACTGTTATAGGAGAAGTGTTGAGTGTTTTAGGAGGAGTGTTGAGTGTTTTAGAAGAAGTGTTGAGTGTTTTAGGAGTAGTGTTGAGTGTTTTAGGAGGAGTGTTGAGTGTTTTAGGAGGAGTGTTGAGTGTTTTAGGAGAAGTGTTGAGTGTTTTAGGAGAAGTGTTGAGTGTTTTAGGAGAAGTGTTGAGTATTATAGGAGAAGTGTTGAGTGTTTTAGGAGAAGTGTTGAGTATTATAGGAGAAGTGTTGAGTATTATAGGAGAAGTGTTGAGTGTTTTAGGAGAAGTGTTGAGTGTTTTAGGAGAAGTGTTGAGTGTTTTAGGAGAAGTGTTGAGTGTTTTAGGAGGAGTGTTGAGTGTTATAGGAGAAGTGTTGAGTGTTTTAGGAGGAGTGTTGAGTGTTATAGGAGAAGTGTTGAGTGTTATAGGAGAAGTGTTGAGTGTTTTAGGAGGAGTGTTGAGTGTTTTAGGAGGAGTGTTGAGTGTTTTAGGAGGAGTGTTGAGTGTTTTAGGAGGAGTGTTGAGTGTTTTAGGAGGAGTGTTGAGTGTTTTAGGAGAAGTGTTGAGTGTTTTAGGAGAAGTGTTGAGTGTTTTAGGAGGAGTGTTGAGTGTTTTAGGAGGAGTGTTGAGTGTTTTAGGAGAAGTGTTGAGTGTTTTAGGAGGAGTGTTGAGTGTTTTAGGAGGAGTGTTGAGTGTTTTAGGAGGAGTGTTGAGTGTTTTAGGAGGAGTGTTGAGTGTTTTAGGAGAAGTGTTGAGTGTTATAGGAGAAGTGTTGAGTGTTATAGGAGAAGTGTTGAGTGTTATAGGAGAAGTGTTGAGTGTTTTAGGAGGAGTGTTGAGTGTTATAGGAGGAGTGTTGAGTGTTTTAGGAGGAGTGTTGAGTGTTTTAGGAGGAGTGTTGAGTGTTTTAGGAGAAGTGTTGAGTGTTTTAGGAGGAGTGTTGAGTGTTTTAGGAGAAGTGTTGAGTGTTTTAGGAGGAGTGTTGAGTGTTTTAGGAGAAGTGTTGAGTGTTTTAGGAGGAGTGTTGAGTGTTTTAGGAGGAGTGGTACACATCCTCTACAGAAAACACACCTCTAAACATTTGAATGTGCCGTTGCTGGTAATTTACAGATTTCTTTTGCTGTCCAAAAATACCCCACATCTTCATATATTTTAGTAACAGAAATGTCACAGAAGTGCTTGGGAAAACAGTCTGGTTCTATGTGGATTTGAACCAGAACAGAACTTATTCTGCTAAGCCTAGGTCTAGCTCCAACTACTAAGGAGTAAAATCCCCTCTAACACCTTTCTCCACTGCGAGGCACACCGGATCACTCCGACGCTTCCCAGCTCCCAGTTTCAAGCGTTCAAGCCAAACAGAACTCCAGACAGAGTAAAGATCAGAACCGAGCTGTTACAGCGAGGCAGACAGACAGCAGCTTCTCAGCAAACACACACACATACATAAGATCCAGTATATACACATGGCGATCAGGGATATCCCAGTTTGATCCAGTGCCAGTTCAGACATATTCTAAAGAAAAGGGTTCTGATACATTACACCTGATCCAGACCTGATTCACTGTTCATTTAGGTGTTCTGTTTGAACCACTGTGATAAACATGGCATAAGAAATGCACAGTGGAACTATTTTAATGTGGTTTTGTGTTTGGTAGTTCTGTTTGGACCAATCACTGTTCATGGGCTTGTGTAATGGGAGCACATGCTTGCTATGCTTAAAATCTGTTTTCTGCCACTTAAGAGCTAAGAGTTATTATTGTGAGTGACCTTTCATGTGTTGCCTGCTAATGTGAATGCAGGGTTAGGCAGTGTTGTAGTACTTAAGTCTGTCTCAGTCTTGAGTGTAAATTAACATTCCCACTCTCGCTTTTCTACATTGTTTGGACTCGGTCTTGTCTTGGGGATATATGGAAATTGTCCTTGAGACCAGCTGGAGTTTGTTGCCTCCATCTGAGGTGACTGGAAGCTGAACTTGATTTCGTTTATTATTACATTTCAGGAAAACCTATCAGCAGAGCAAAACCGTCTCTCCTCTGCATGTTCAAATAGAGTCTGTCTGTTTATTCAGGATGTAATTGATCATTTTCCTAATGGCTTAACTGGGTATTATTTATTGATGTTCCAAGTTCTGTTATTGAAGTGTATGTTATTATTACAGTTACTATTACTGTTTAGATTGATGTTGTCTGGTACAGAGAATAACCACCCATTTTTCTTCCTAAGAGTTATGAATAAATAGAGCTGGGTATTGGCAGGAATGGCATCCTTGTTTACATTGGAGTAGTACTGACTGAGGAGCACTGCTGTCTAGCAGTCAGAGGCTTAAAGAGGCTCATGGTCTGCCACAAATCTTTAATTCTACACGGTTGATAAAAATGTTGTGCACAGGATCACAAAACATAATACTGTGATATTCAGTATGTCTGATGTGTTCAATCACATTTTTATGTTTTGGGAAAAAATTAATCTGGTCTAAATCCTGTCTCTACTGGTCTGAGTCTTAACCAAGCTTCAGTGTGTCCAGGTCTCTGTCTTGGCATGGACTCGCCTGTAGTGGTCTTGACTACAACACTGGGGTAATAGAGGGGAGTCCGGTATTGAATGATGTGAATGTTTGATGGTTTTGAAGTGTTAATAAAAGTATTGGGGTAACACTCATGTCTCTCTTTCTTGATGTCCCTCTCTCTTTTTGTCTCTATCTCTCCGTCTTTCTGTCTCTCTCTTTCTTTCTGCCCACCTCTTTCTGTCTTTCTCTTTATTTCTGTCTCTCTCTCTTTCTGTCTTTCTCTCTCCTTCTGCCTCTCTTTCTGTCTCTCTTATTATTTCTGTCTCTCTTTCTGTCTTTCTCTCTCCTTCTGCCTCTCTTTCTGTCTCTCTTATTATTTCTGTCTCTCTTTCTGTCTTTCTCTTTCCTTCTGCCTCTCTTTCTGTCTCTCTTATTATTTCTGTCTCTCTTTCTGTCTTTCTCTCTCTTGCTGTCTCTCTCTCTCTGTGCCTTTCTTTCTTTCTTTCTTTCTTTCTCTCTCTCTTATCCCTGTCTCTCTCTTTCTGACTCTCTCTCTCGAATGGGAGTTCTGTGAGTAGGCTGGATGCAGTGGCATGTGTGGAATGTTTTGGTTTCAGAGAGAGGCAAGAATCTCTGATGATGCTCTAAAACACTTCACTGAGCACAGTGTTAGACAGCGGTGTGTTTTTAGTCACCTCTCTGGGGACATGTATGCATGTGTGTGTGTGTGTGTGTGTGTGAGAGTCCATGCATGTGTGTGTCTACTTCTTGAAGCCTGTGAATAATCATAGTTTAGGGGGTTATGAGATTTCTCATCCTCAAACAAGTCTGTTAGACAGAGTGTCTTATGTTGAACAAACCCGCCGGGAGCAGGATATCCCGGGCGCATACAGAATAAAGAGTGTGGCTCAGCCGGGGGGAGGGGCCAAGCACACTGACCTCGTCGAGACCCAAAGACACACATACAACTGCCAAGTACCAGTGAACCAAAGTGAGTCCTCTCCTCCTTAGGCCTGCTTCCTCCAATGTGGCACGCAGGCTACACGTCCTTCACTCTCTCTCCTGCGTGTGGCATGTAAACCACATACATGTCTTCCCCTCTTACAATGGAGAGAGGACCATGTTTATAAAAGCACAATGATGACCTTCTGATCCCACACACCTGTGCATGATAAGTGGGAAGCACGTGCCCACTTCTGTAAGGAAAGGCAGCAACTCTATTTCTCCCCTTCCATAGGAGGTAATAGACAACAACAGAATGGCCAGGAGTTCCATTTTCCATACACACACTCTGAGGTCAGGCTCATCATAACTCCATCATAAAAGTAAATTTCAGTCTCTGAAGACTTTAACTACATGCTTGTCCAGAGAACATTAGAGGCTTGTTTGTCGTTGGTGTTTCGCTCCATTTTAACCCAAAGTTTAAAAGAGGAAATATTCTACATTGTAATTGTGAGCGGTTATTTTCCCCTGCTGTCCACTTCCGATGTTTGTGTGTGGTTTTATGCGTCATGACTCATTTTTACATGACAGTTATTTTATAGGACCAAACTTTCTGTTTTTAGTATTGCTCCTTTAGGGTTGATATGTAAATATCTCTGCTCTGATTGGCTGTCTGTGTTGCGGCTTGTATTTCGGGAAGACCGGAAATAATGAATTTTAGTCACCCCTTTAGATCTGTGGATTCTCTGGAAGGCTGCAGCCTGGCAGTCAGGAACAGCACAACGTTTAATTTTTATTCCTACATCTTGACTGTTGTAGGATGAAAGATTGATCACCATACACTAAAGAAGAAATGTAAAATTGATAAGCAACCGAGCTGCCTGTAATTTGGGAGGTTAATGAACTATAAATGAGTTTATAGAATATGAAATAAAGATTGTCATCCTGTTAACTAAGGCAGCTCAGTTACTTGTTAAGTAGGTTAAAATAAAGGTGTGTGAAATGATGACTGCCCTTAACCCCACATCAGCATCACCAACGACTGCAATGGTGTCGTGCCAGACTGTCATGGAGTCGCTCAGAATGATAGTGGTCTATCTTCAAGACACGGCCAAAATGTCCAAAAAGCCTTGTATCCACCTCTACCACACCCTCTGCAGGAACTGTGAGAATTTTCAAGCTGCATGGGATGGATTGTCACAGGACACCATTAGGAACCTCTACAACTCCATACCGAGATGCCTGATATGTTGCATTAGCAAACACGGCAACCCGTCGCCATACTGAGAGACACTACTTCCGTATGTGTAGCGCAATAAATATTGCCCATATCATATAATTTATTGTTCCTGGTACCCTTTATCTTTCTTCCCAATAGCACTGCAACCCACTCTTCCCTCTGGGAGCACCTACTCTTAAAGAGTAGTTGCACAAAATATTGAACTTTTTTTTTCTCGATATGGCTCACAATGAGAAACTAGAAGAAGGAGGTGGGGTGTTTGAGAGTTCTGTCGAGTGGCCAATAGCCACTTTACTCTTCTCTTGAAGGCAAAACCACATAGACTCATTCTTTGAGTGTGCAGGTATGCGAATGCACCAGTAGTGGGATGGAGAGTAGAACGCTCTTATTGGTGTTGCACAGCATAGTTACCCAGAGCTCCCTCGGATTGCTCCCTGGCGGGTTATGTTGTTACACCAACCACTCAAGAGAGTGCAGAGTCCTCTTGGGGACATGAACACACTCCTTGGTGACATGGAAGCTTAATAGTGTGGAAGAAATGTTGGGTTGGTATCTGTTGTTGATTTTGCAGTGATATTTTGAAAGGCAGCTTATGATTTATCCTGGAGAGGGCATTGTTCATGAACATAGTGCTGAATCTGTCCGAGTAAAGAGAATAATTATTAGAGTGTTAAAATAAAGTCTTATAGTGTTTAGAAGGATGAGTGAACATCATCTTTGGTTTTTGGTCTTTCAGTGAGTAGTTCTTGTGGAATACCATAGTTACAATTAATGTCCCACCAGCCAGTTAAAGCCAGTTAATCGATTACACAACGATAAAGTAATTAACTTTTCAAAATATAACTTTTCTTTGTAGCCCTAATCAAGAGGTAAACCTGTGTGTTTCCACTCACCAAACGTAAACCCTTCATGCAAGAGTAAAGATCAGCCACACGTGACGGTCACACTGGAATGATTATGCACATGCAGGAGTGCGTAATGGAGAAATGGAGGCTGATGTATGCACTGGCGTCATTTCTCTCACTTATACAGACGTGCATTCCATAGCACATACACACTCTAGACGCCTTTGCTCTGTGTGGGTCAAATCCCTGAAGGGCAGTGAGTGTAGACCGTGTTTCATAACACACACCCCTCATATAACTGCACATACCGCCATGCTCTGTACAGTGGTGTGTGTGTGTGTGTGATTTTGGCCTGTTCCCTCGCTCTCTGTCTGGACTCTTTGTATTAGAACCTGGAAAGTCAGGAACTGATTCCTGAGTTTTTCATTCCATTAAGTCCTCACCTCCAGCGCAGACTGACAGCTTTACAGAGGAGCCCTTACGCCTCCAGAAGAGCTCCGGTCGGGAGCAGGTGGGAGGTTGTCATTGAAGCAGGCAGGAAGCTGGTGTGTGGAACTGTCAGTCTAATTTTAAAGGTTTCCATCGTGAATGGCATTTGTTGTTGGCAGGAACTTGGTTGCCAAATCGTTGATTTGTTTATGAGGCATGAAAAAGCCACAATACTGAATGGGATCTTATGAGAGTGGAAAGCTGCAGGGTTTTATGGGCACTGAAATGACTTACAACCAGACAGTGCTGATGCAGGATTTTGCCTCTCAGACTGTCTAGGACAAGTTTAGAGCTGTCATTACTGATTATATTTGTAACCCTCAGACTGTTTCAGCAGTTAAAGACTGATCTGAGATTTTAGCAAGGCCAGAAATTATAAACATTTGACTGACAAATAAAAAATAGTGTATAATATCTGTTTAAGTTGCAGGGTAGGTGAGATTGGGGCACAATGTGACTTATTTTGTTTTTAATAAATAAGAAAAAATTTTATACAATGACCGAGATGTCTCCACATCCGGATTCAGTGGTCGTCTCCACCAAGACAAAAGCAGGACTCGTCACTGAAGATGACCCGATGTAATCATTAGCCATTTGATGACAGTCTAGCAGGACGCCGTGATGAGTTATCAGTGATGTCGATACACATACTGTACATATACATATGTGTATCTAAGCGCTTGGTTTTCTTTCGCTTTTTTTCCGTTTTTTCTCTTGGATGCCTTTTTCTCTCTGTGAAACACAAACACAGAAACACAAAACCCCAATTTTACAACAACATGATAACAGCCAGTGTGGAGCGAGGCGCTTTTTGTAATTACAGCAGACATGTTGGCTTGGATGGGTTAAATCATATTTATGTTGGTGTTGCTGTTGGTGTGTCTGCTGGGATGGTGTCGCTGTGTCTGCTGGTGTGTTAAGATGTTCAGTATGTATGTTCAGTCTGCAGTTTAGTGATTGTTTACTTTGAAACCAAGTCAAAAATACATCCCAGACAGCAAAACTGTTCTGGTCCAAAACTGACCCACATACTCCATTTTCATCTGGCCCACTTACCAGATGAGTAGATGGCACTTGGGTGGACCTCTCCTGGTAGTAATACGAAGGCCACATATGCATCACATTAGGGCCACATCTCAGCCAAAAGTAGGCAACTCTGCTGTATATGTGATAGAGGTGGACCAGATCTGTTTTGGGACTGGTGGGCCAAATGCATGTTGTAAATATGTGGGCCGCCTTTGGCTTACAGCAGACTGCCAGTGCCGAAAGTGGGCCAACAGTGCCATGTCTTTGCCAGATGTGGCCCACATCCGCTTGCTGTCTGGGATTTATCCTATTTAATTTATGTAATGGTGAAAAAATTGGTAAATTAATGAATCACTGTGATGGAATGAAACATGTTCGGCTTTCAGTCTTTTGGCCAAATGTTTCATTTTGTTCAGTTTCGTCTTTTGGAAGTAATTGTCATTCCGGTGCATCCCTACAAGTAATGAAATCCAAAGTTACACTCATAGGGCACCACTTAGTGTAGATGTTTGCATAACAACAAGCATGATGTTAGTCCAGTCAGAGTGGGACGGGCAGCAGGGTGTTACCTTTGTTTTAACTTTTTGATACACCTACCACTATGACGTAAATGCACAGCATGTACTTAAACTTTCCGAATGGGAATGTAATCAGATACAGGCTTTCCATGGATGTTTAATGGATTATTCACAAGATTTCCTACCTCATTCAATCAGATGGATATTGTATTAGAATGGCCTCAATCGGATTAGTGTAGTACTAGTCAAAGTGCCCTTGAGCAAGGCACCTGACCTTTACGGAACTCAACGGATGAGTTAAATGAGGAAGACAAATTGCTCTGTGTGCAAGCCCTGATGGGAAATGGTTCTAAATTCTATTCTGACTGAGATGTACCCTTTTCCCACTGAGCTGTTAGTGAGATTAGTAGCAGATAAACAGGTTGGATGTAAACGCAGCTACTGACATGTTCAGGCGGATTCAGTAACCGGATCAAGGTTGCAAGACTGGACAAGATTCCGAGGAATAGTATTGTATGTGACTTGCTTTGACAGTGACATCTATCTATCTATCTATCTATCTATCTATCTATCTATCTATCTATCTATCTATCTATCTATCTATCTATCTATCTATCTATCTATCTATCTATCTATCTATCTATCTATCTATCTATGTACAGGATTGAAATTATGTTCCTCCAGGAACAAGGTACAATGTGAAACAATAGAATAAATGGTGAAGGCACCGATGCTCCAGTACCTTCTGCCAGACGGCAGCATTAAAAGTTCTGTGTGTGGGATGGGGGGGTCATCCACAATGCTGGTGAATTTGCGGATGCAGCATGTGATGTAAATGTCCATGATAGATGGGAGAGCGACCCTTATGATTTTCTCAGCTGTCCTCACTATTCACTGTAGGGTCTTGCGGCCGGAGACGGTGCAATTTCCAAACCAGGCGAAGATACAGCTGCTCAGGATGCTCTCCACAGTCCCCCTGTAGAACTCAGCAGAGCCTATGATGTTCAGTGGAGGGTGGTCGCACGTCTCCAACAAGACAAAAGCGGGACTCTTTACTGAAGATGACCCGCTGCCATTCTAAGCACAACACCATTGCAGTCTTTGGTGATATTGACAGGATGTTAGGGACAGTCGCCGTAACGGTCTGCATCCATGTAGTTCTGCGTGGTGCAGCCGTCAGCTTTTTGTGCTTTCTATCTGTGTGAATGTGTGTGTGAATGTATATATAGTAATTAAAACACTTAGCCACTACATGTTTGGTTGTGAAGAGATTATAATTATCCGTGTTTAATAGTGATTAGTGCCACACAGTGTGTAAAATGGTAAATATAAATAATTGAAGCCATAAAAAACATTTCCAAACATTTGAGCTAATTTAGTCTATTCTAACAGATTATTGTGACATATTGTGTATTGTAAATTTGCAACTTGGACTTGGACACTCCTGTTCCATGTGGGACAAATCCTCAAAGAGGTTGTAACAGTTTGCCCAGGTTGCTTAAAAGTCTAGTATACAGACCCAAAATACAACATATTCAACATTATGTTGAGGCTGTGTTGAACATGGCAGTGGTATTTATTCATTTTATTAATTTATTGACAAAATTAAAAAGGGAAATATCAGTACTAAAAAACCTGGTAGCTAATAACCTGTGGTTCACATTTTGTGGTTCACTGCAGGTAAACTTGGAGTAGAAACAGGAAACTGTTTAGCACAGGAAACAGTGCTCAGTGTCAACACCATATTTGATCTCTGTTATCTGATACGGTACATATATTTACTGGTAAACATCTATGCAACATGGTGCTCTGCTTTCTTCTTGCTTGTTGATTTAGGCATTTGCTCACCCATACACAGAGCAAGATCTGAGAAGCAGACGTCCTGCGCGGTTTGTTTACTGCTTATTTAGGCTTTTTCTTCTTCATGCCCTTTGCTTCATCAAATCTGTATAGGCACAGCAAACACAAATCAGATTCACATGAGTGACTTAAATGCTCTGCCAAGCGGTCAGGTGTAAATGTGTGCACGTGTGTGCGCGGTTGTGTGTGTTCATGCATGCACGACAGCCGGAGGACTCGACTGCATATGCCCATTCTGCTTTATTGTCCTACTGATTTCCTGCATGCTTTGCTGTTATATAGGTCTGTTATAGAGGTGAACTTTGCCTCACTTTACACTTTACGTACTAGGCCACAGTGATATGCCCCAGAGAAGGAACAATCAGATCACTGTGGGTTTGAAAAACGATTATTTCAGATAAACGTAGCAAGAGAAGAGTTTCTTAAAGGATGCTGGTGTAATACTGTGGGCAAGTTCCGTAACATAACTCAGTTGTATGGAAGTGAAGTACACATTTGAATTAAGACAATTCAACAGTTTTGTTTTCAGCGTAGCATTCTCACACCTGAACAACTAAACCTACACAGCTGAACACTGTTGGGTGACGTGATGCACTTCATTAATTCCCCATTCAGTGCTGTGCAGTGAGGCAGTATTGTAAGAGACATTCACCCTGTGTGAATACAAAGGTTGGGATATTACAGTTCGTCTCGATTCAAAGGACTTCTCTGGATGCCTTCCTTCTGTGCTCACTGTGTTAATTATCTTTATTAAATATTATTGTTTCTTTTTTCTAAATAATTATAAGCTGGCTATGTTAAGATCACATATTAAAGCAGAAATAAAACCTGTTCTGACTTTCTCACACCACAGTAAAATGTAAAACACCCAGCCAAATAGTGTGTGTGTGTATATATATATATATATATATATATATATATATATATATAGCCAAATTGGATCAAATCAAATCATCTTTATTGTCACATCACATTTTCACAGGTGTGAAGGTGAGTGAAAAATGTAGGTGCATAGTCCCTTGCAGTACTTATTAAATACAAAAAATACAAAACTATACTTCCAAATTTACTGCTTAAGCAGTATTCTATGATCTGAAGCTTTCTGGCAAAGGTGCTAAAACCACGCTAAATTACAAAAAAGGAAAGTAGATGCTGGTCGGCCTGAAAAGTGGATGTTGGTCTAGCTGGTCGGCCTGAAAAGTGGATGTTGGTCTAGCTGGTCGGCCTGAAAAGTGGATGTTGGTCTAGCTGGTCGGCCTGAAAAGTGGATGTTGGTCTAGCTGGTCGACCTGAAAAGTGGATGTTGGTCTAGCTGGTCGACCTGGAAAGTGGATGTTGGTCTAGCAGGTCGACCTGGAAAGTGGATGTTGGTCTAGCTGGTCGACCTGGAAAGTAGATGCTGGTCTAGTTCGTCGACCTGAAAAGTGGATGTTGGTCTAGCTGGTCGACCTGGAAAGTGGATGTTGGTCTAGCTGGTCGACCTGGAAAGTGGATGTTGGTCTAGCTGGTCGACCTGGAAAATAGATGTTGGTCTAGTTCGTCGACCTGAAAAGTGGATGTTGGTCTAGCTGGTCGACCTGGAAAGTGGATGTTGGTCTACCTGGTCGACCTGGAAAGTGGATGTTGGTCTAGCCGGTCGACCTGGAAAGTAGATGCTGGTCTAGCTGGTCGACCTGGAAAGTAGATGCTGGTCTAGCTGGTTGACCTGGAAAGTAGATGCTGGTCTAGCTGGTCGACCTGGAAAGTAGATGCTGGTCTAGCTGGTCGACCTGAAAAGTGGATGTTGTTTCTTTAAAGGCATTTTATGCCTTTCAATCTCAGTGCTAAAATCTTCGTTTGGTTCTTCAACATGCAACTTATTGTGCATACATCCCTGAGATTACAGCCCAAAAAGCCACAGCTTTCACTGAACTGAATTATTATGTGCTTTTATTTGGCTAAGATCTCGCACAATGTTTTCTCCCATGACTGCTTCAGTGTTATGGACTGCTTAGTGTCACCTGGTGAATAAGTGTTGCTACTATTGCTTGCTTGACTGTTAACCACCAGTACATTCTACAGTGTTAAAAGCTTAGACTAAGCATTTACACAGTTGCACTATGGACTGGTGTCTTGAACTAGCCATACGCTGACTATTGCTTAGTCTGTGCACCGCAGGCATGGTGAGTCCATCATCCAGGCTGAACCATTCACAATGTTTTCCTTGCCCGAAACCCCAAAATTACAAAATTGGTTCAATTATTGCACCCAATTAATGATGAAATGCCGGAGTCATTAAGAGATTAATGCTCAAGGAAAACACAGGAAACCAGGACCATTTTAAAATAGCGGGAGCTAATTTCAAGTAATGATTCCAGTGTTCAAAGTCTTTTTCTTTCCCCTTACGGAAAGAACTTGTATAGCAAAGCAGTCTGTTGGAGTCACTTTTGATTTTATTTTTGTGCGAATTCAGATTTCCAGTGTCTTGCTAGCTTAAGAACCAGCAACAGCAGTTATTTTGGAACGTTCTCTACCACATACCACAGTATTATTCTTCTCTAAGGTCCTCTAAGTGAATAGCTGCTGCATGTTTTTTGGCCGAGGTGTGTTGGTAAAGGGTGATGGGAGTTACAGGAGGTGTGGAATTTCACATATACCTTGCCACTTACTTGAAGATACAAAGGCGAATGATCTCATAAACTAAACTTTGTATAAACAGACCCCTGTTTTAAAAGTGGAAGTTGGACTGTGCATATGTACATGTGGGTAATGGGTGAAGCTGGAGCTGGATGGCATGAGGAGCAAACTGTGGGTGGCTCTGTCAGCTGTTGTTGGGCTGGGTTGCAGTAATGCGCTCCAGCAACATTAATGAGAACTCTAAGAGGGCCGGATTTTGCTTCTGGTTCTCATGTTCACTAATAACATATGTATGGGTTTAGGTACCAAAACACTGGTACTGTTTTTTTCTCCATTAGAAATGAACATGTGGCTTGTTACTGGTTTTTAAACTCTGACGTATGTTCTGATTGGCTTCCCTCATTCAAAAAGTAGCCCAGGCTCCTCCCACCTATCAACATGGGCTCTTTTATATTGATCTGGTTGGTTGTTTATGTCAGCTTTAGGGCTCTCACGAAGGACATTTGGCATTAAACAGGTTTCAAACAGGTTTTCAGTGGCACGCAGAGTTTGGCCTAACTGTATGAGCTCTAAAACAAGGCTTTATGCTTCACTGAATAAAAAACACAGTTGTGTCATTTAGTCTATGTACTTATATTTACATATTTTAACACGATTCATTAGTTGAAGTTAACCAACTCATGTGGCTTGAAGTTTATCTTAAACAACGATCATAATAAAGTTGGCTGCTTGCAGTTTTTGCAGTTGTTTTAATGAAGTTAGCTGTGTGGGCTAACAAACACACATGTTAACCACATTTGTAGGCTATAGGTAAATAAAGTCCCAGAAAAGTCTTTAGTTTTGGCTTATACAAACCCAGTTAAACTCAAAGCACAAAGCTGTGACTCGAAGACACATTGGCAGTATTCCGATTCATTCATCGTAGTTTATTAACTACTTGATAAAACAGGTCTCACGGTGTCACCTGGGCATCCATACATGAACTACCGGCATCTGAAGGAGCCTGAAGGTACTACCACCTTAAAAACACAAGGGGACCTATTTAGCTGATTCTACTGTTTCCTTTTACCTTTAGAGCTACACTGAACAGAAGCATATAGCATTAACAAAGAGTCTGTCGGAGCCCACTTTAGCACTGGATCATGTGGCTAAATGTCCTATCTGAGCTATTATACTGCTGCAGAATACATTTAGAATTGTTTTGCTGGTGCTGCCAAGTAAAATTAAGTGCCATCCATCAACACAGGCAGCATATGAAGATATGATGACAATGATAGCTCACTCTCCATAAAACAAGTTCTCCTTGAATTTTCATTTAGCATGCATGGAGTAGGTTCATAACTGTAATAATAACTGGAAATGTCTTCACAGAAACGTATCCATCCAGCTGGAGGAGGCACCAGAAATATCTTTAATGTCAGCACTTCCGTACCCCAGGATGAGGTTATATTCACCAAAGTCCTTTCCTTCCCTGCTGTGTTGGTGGTGTTTGGAAGTAGAAATGCCCACTGGAAAGGCAAAACAGAACAAACACATGTTCTGGGAAGTCCAGGTTTGAGGCAGGTGTGGCTGAGAGGGTTCGTCTTCCTCACAAAAGCAGTAATCGCTCCTTAAAGTGCCTCATTAGAGGTGGGGGAAACGGGTGTGGTTGGGATTCGGGGTGGGGGTGGTTGTGCCTGGTGGCCACCACTGTACCTTGTTGTGGTGCTGCTGCTCTGGATACAGGCATGCAAACCGCAGCCCATCTCTGCTACTCTCTTTTACTGCTCATGAAAGAACAGAAATATTCGCTTCAAAATAGCAACCTTCAATACACACTCCTCTGATAGGGCAGCCATGCCCTTTGGTGTGCAACCACTGCACAGCGCTTTTAGGGAGTGTGTGTGTGCGTGCGCGCATGGCACAGCACTTTCATGTTTTATATTGGACAGGCTGTGTGAGACGTGCCCGCCGGCCGCTGTTTTCCTCGGTGTCTTGGTGCCAGCTCGCATTAGCTATCATTTAATCCAGCCGTGGCAGTAAGTTCTTTTCTGCAAGCCAGACTGGGTCAACAGCTTCTACCTAACGCCTTCAGCCAGCGATGTAAACCATATGGTTGAAAAGGCAAGTTTTGCAGTCGTAACTGTTTTGAATCAGTCATTCAGTAGAGAGTTTTAGGGCCATATTTTACCATTTGTGCTGCACACAGAGGAGTTTGTCTTCTGCATTTAACCTGTCCATGAAGTGAAACACCTACACACACTAGAGGGCAATGAGTGGGTAGCATTATCCGTGGTACCCAGGGAGCAGTTAGGGACCTTGCTCAAGGGCAGTTCAGTTGTCATTGAATCGAACCACCGACCCTGGTCCAGCCCACGACTGGCACCAAGGCACGCATAGACAAGTGCAGTAGGCCTCATACTCTTTAAATAGATTTAAGGTTTTAAGTAGGCTGGTTTTTATAGTAAAGTGTGGTATTGATTGATAGATTGATTGATTGCTGATTGATTGATTTGTAGGAATCCAGTGTAAAAGTCTTAATTCATGTCTTCTGCTGCATTTCAGAAGTTCTTGCACATGAAGCATAAATAGCAGTTGACCTCGTGAAACAGTAGTTGACTCTCTCTTCATGTGTTTTGTTGGATCAGTTGCAGTGCCGGTTTCTCACACATCTAAAAAGATAAGTTTACGAAACCTTCAGTGATCTGCTCGACCTTTAAAGGAACTCTGAGTCATCCCTTGTCCGAGTCGAGAAGCGCCTCAGGAGTTATTTGAGGCATAGATGACCTGCACTTTTTTTTTCCTTGTCATTTCTGCTGTGTGTTTAACTGTTTTTCAAAATTTGTGGTCGACTTACTCAGACATGAAGTTTGTCTGTGTTTCTTCATTAAAAATATTTAATTTCTTCAATTCAAAATTTTTTGAAAGGGCCACCATCCAGAGGTGGTCAGGCCTGCCAGCTCGTAGTTATGCAGGGTTAACTTTAGCTCGCCAAGTAGCTCTGACTCTGAAACTGTGTGAGTGGATATGATCACAATTTCAGCAAATCACGAATCTTTCAATGATCTGCCCATTTTTTGAGTCATCGCTTTGCCGAGTTTGAGACGCACCTCAGGGCTTATCTGAGAGAGAACAGGGCATAGATGACATTGACTTTTTCCCATCTCATTTCCGCTGAGTGACTAACTGCTTTCAGTGTGGTGGTTGAGACTGAGACATGAGGTTTGCCTGTGTTTCTTAATTCAACATCTTTCAGATAGGGCCACTATCCAGAGATAGCCTTAATTGAGTGAACATTTTAAATTCTTCATCCCGAAAAGAGGATTAATAGGCGGCTGTCCAGGTATTGCACAAGACAGAGGACTGGGAGTAAAAAGAAAACGGAATGTCCAGTTTAAAACTGGACGTGTGGCCTCCCTACATAGACATAATCAGAGGTTTAGAGGTTCCCATTGCTTTGGTCTCCAGCTGAGTAAGGTTCCTGCGGAGCTGCTTCTAGCATGGTCCTTCTTTCATTCAGATAAGCCTGTAGCTCCTCAGTCCTATGATGGAGTTCAGCTCATAAGAGGTTACACACACAGTATGTTAGCTGCTGGGCTTCAGACTGACTACTAATAGGTTGTTACTGGATAGATTTAGAACATGTTTAAAATGGTGGTTTATTATGTAAGTAAATGTTGCTGAGTAATGTGAAAACTCAACATGAATGAATGCTCACCAGACTTAGAAATTGCGTCAGTCTCATCACCTGCCTGTCTTGTTACGAATGGTCCTCACACGACTCTACCTTGGCTCAGGCATTCAAAAGCCTGCTTTTGCTATATCCAGACCTTTAGCAATATCATAAGCTTGCTAGTCCAGAGCCTTGGCAGGAGGACACTATTTGTGAGTGCTATTATGGAGATGAGCCAGTTCAGCTCCTGCAGCCACCCTTCACCCCCAACTGGTCGCCACACGTATCCGCTCTTGCCCAGGGTGAAGGTGTATGCTTTCCACTCAGGAAGCGGAATTCTTACAGGATGCCTGCTGTGGTTTGGAGTGGATGCTTAGTGGTCAATATGGAAACTCGTGTTGAATCTGAAGTGATAGGAACGAGACTAAGAGTTGTGCTTTGTGGTAAAAGGCTGGCATAGTTATAAGCCTACACTACGGCTGCCAATGGGAAATGCAGTGGCTACCAACTGCAAACACAGCACTTTACCAGGCCCAGTGATTTACACTCACTAAAACTGTTCAGGGGCAAATTCCTCGAAAGCATACAGCACAAACATTACGAGACGTGAAAGCAAGTAGGACTCAGAGCTGCTTTTCAGCATTTTTGGCTCTTGCTTAGTAATCACAGCTTTGTGTTTCTTGCACAGATTTAAGATTAACACTTCCTACACTATCTAACAGCAGCACCAACTCTGGTAAACAGCGACATTCACGGTAACAGTCTGCTGCAGGGGCTCATGGGCAAGTGAGCTGGAGACTACTCAAGACGAGGTCCCCACAATATTTCAGGGTTTTGCACTATATTTACTAGAGATGCGCTGAATGTTCAAACTGCAGTTTAGTAATAGTTTTTTTTTTTGAAAGTCAAGACACAAATACATCCCCCCATACAAAACTGTTCCACCTGCCAGTCCACCTGGGTGGACCACTCCCAGTAGCAAGATGTGGGCCACCAGATTAGAACCATGCCTCAGCCAAAAGTAAAGCTATTCTGCTGTACCTGTGCCAGAAGTAGACCAGGTCTGTTTTGGGACAGGTGGGCCAAATGCCTGTTGATTGCCAGTGCTGAGAGTGGACCAGCAGCGCCATGTCTTTGCCAGATGCCAGGGATTCAGCCTTTCATTTAATTCAGGCAGTGGTGGGAAAATGACTAAATTAATGAAACACTGTGATCGATCAAAAAGTCCTTCGGTCAAAAGCTTTATTTTTTTCAACTTTGGATAATTTAATTTGGACAACTTAATTTAAGGTCATAAAACGATGTAGTGTAAAGAATCACAATATTGCATTTTTGCTATATTACCTGCCCTGTACATTAACATGTCAGGATTTAATAATTAGTCATTTACCACTGTTACTGCTCCTCCATTCATTGTGAAATGGTCACACAGTCATGGCATGTAGGCAGCTAAGAACTTTTGAGTAATTTTGGCAGGGCTGTCTGATTAAGACAAGATGTTTTTACAGGACTTTCCATTCCAACCAAGCGCGAACGTACCTAACACTGTTTGTTTAATCAATGATTGCACAAGAATGTGCTTAAAATGCAATATATTAAGATTAGGGTGCTTGACATATTGTTTTAAATGAGTTAACATTGGTACTGTTCTGTATTTAGCCTGGACTGAAATGTTGTATCATAAAAAAATTAATTAAAAAAGCAGCAATGAACTTTTGCCACATTTTTTTAGGTATTGTGATACTACACTTGATATCAGTATCACAATTCTAGTAACAGTCCTCATCTTTAAACAGTTTATCATGTTCTGCTGCTGCTTATATATGTAAATATAATGGAATGCAGTAACAGTAGCCCTAAAAAAAACTAGAAATATATTTTGATATATGCTTTAGTATTTCTAAATGAATCTAAGATCATCATCAAAATGATACAGTTAAGTATAGTTAGTTCTAGGTGAGTATATAGTATACTAAGTACATAGTTAGTATATGAGTACAGCACACTTTCAGTACAGTAATTCTAAGTTTATGGAAGGTATACTAAGTACACTCAAGTTAAGTTTTGTCCTATGTACTGAGCATAGATAAATTCTTATACAGTATGTTCAGCATCCTCACCAATCCACCTTCTTTTTTAGTGTTTACATCAAAAAAAAAAAGTATATATATAGAAAACAATGCCAGTGTATACAGAATCAGAGGAGGAAGCAGTCTGGCTTGCTTGACTGAACTCTATCGGATCTGATTAGAATCAGATGCAGGTGTGTGTGTGTATCTGTGTGTGTGTGTGTCTGTGTGTGTACGTGTGTGTGTAAGTCATAAGACTGTATTTGGCCTAAAGGGCAAGATTCAGTCACATTCCTGTATATGTAACTATTCACGAACCCCTGCATGTCAGCCTGTAATGAAACACAGCTCTCTTTAGATTTGAGGAAATGTTGTTATACTGGTTTACTTACTAAGGGACTGTGGGAAATTCGTTTAGGGGAAAGGAAACCGCACTTTCTGCTCTTGTTCACTCAGTAAATTATTAGGTAAAGTTGCTTATTAGGACTGAATCTGGTTATCCAGAGGCTAGGAGCAGTTTTCGAGAGGCCATGTAGATGTCCTAACACCAATACATGCATATGCTCCAGTTAGACGAAAAACTCTTACCTTGCTCCATTCACACTTCCCTGTCTCCACTGACCTTTTCATGATGTTTTCTGAGGCGCTGTTGACACAGCCAGGTGGCATGGACGTGTGTGAAAGTTAACCACTTGGTTAACTCAGATGTAGTCCGGTGGTTATTACTCTCATTTTGCTGTACTGTTTAAATGCACTTACGTAATTGCTTTTTATCAGGGTGAATAACGCAATAAATTATATAAATTAAATTGCAATAATGACATGTTTCTGTTTGTTTTACTGGAAGGCAGTTACTAATGGACTATATCTCCATATTAATAAAATGGTTATTACTTTCACGGCATATCAGTGGCAGGTCCAGGTTAAATAAAGTCAATGCCTCTGTCTAGTATGCCTTCTGTGTTTTCTTGCGATGCCTATTTGGTCCTCTGTGGCAGGTGGTATGGACACTTTCAGATTAGGGTTTGCCCAGGATATAGAAGGGCATACTGAGCTATCTGGTGGGAGGTCCAGGGCACCCACTGTTCGTCTAACCAATGACTGAACTTATCAGCTACTTCTGAAGCCTTTTCTGAATGAGTTGAATTGAATCATATTGAAAGAGAGGAAGATGCACAAGCCTCGCAGAATGACTAAGATGTTTTTAGGACCCTGAGGCAGAAATTCCCAACCACTTGGTGTCGGTACTGGACTAAGGGTTATTTCCCAAAATGGACAAGTAACATTGTGCAAGCAGTAAGCACAGGGGCATTTAGTAGCCTAAAAGCTGAACTCTGTTTTATTATAATTAATGAACAGTAGTTTATCAAATTTCCGCTGTCAATTACAAGAGCATAATGCTGTGTATTTAATACTAATTGAAAATATTTGCTAGAATTTCACCCTTAAGTAGTTTCTATGTATTTAAACAGCAGTGCACTGAGTTATAGGTGTAGATAACATAAACTTCACCAGAGTGTATTTATTTCTTTCAGCAACCTGAGTGCATTATTGACCTCATACTCCAGGCTCTCAGTGATCCAAACCTTACATCACCAAGTGCAATGCAAAGTGTTGAATGCAGTGGTGTAAATCACACTGCCACTGGACTCTAGAGCAGTGGAGACCTGTTCCCTGGAGTAACCAATCACGCTTCTCCTTCTGGAAATCCGATAAATGAGTCAGGGTGTAAAGTTTGGTGGAGGGGGGCTTTTGGTGTGGGGTTCAGGAGTTAGGCTTGGCTCCTTAGTTCCAGTAAAAGGAGTTCTGACCTCAACCCAATAGAACACCTTTGGGATGAATAGGAGTGGAGACTGCGAGCCAGACTGTCTTGTCCAAACTCGGTGTCTGACTTCACAAAATTTGCTTCTGGAAGAATGTTCAAAAATTCCCATAAACACATTCCTAAACCTTGTGGAAAGCCTTCCCAGCAGAGCTGCAGAAGAAGCTGAGGGTGGGCCGACATCATATAAACCTTATGGATTAAGAATGGAATGTCATTGTGAAGGCAGAAGAGCAAATACGTTTGGCAATATAGCGTATCAGAATTTTTATTTATTTATATACATGTACTGCGTTTTGAACATATCTTACTAAAGTGGTCATGTAAAAAGCCTAATTCAGTGAGTTAGACTGGAATAATGCCTAGACAAACAATGAAGTAGATTAAGAAGTCGCATAGAGAGCTGGAGCTCAGCATGTTTACCCCACTGTATTTAGCGTGTTTGGGGGTCACTGTAGAACTCTACCACGCTCTGCCTTTAGCCTGCGTAAAAAGCTCTCTCTGTTGCCGCACATGAGGAGTGCAATTTGAAGTTTCTGGGGTTCACAACAGGACATTATCACTGCTCATTTTGAAGTGTTTATTCATAATGATAGGGAAGCGATTAATGCTGCAGCCCTATTTGGTATTGTGTTCCCACTGGGTTAGTCACGTTTCAACCCAACTTTAGGTCATACTCTAAATATACTCTAAAATTTGTTTCATTCATATCACATCATACATATTCATTTGCTGTATCATTCAACTGATGAAGATCTCATTTACTGCATCGAGAAACTCTGGATTCATTCTAGGAAGGAGTCTGAATTATGCGAAATGTCCCAGTATTAATGGAATTCCTCTTTAAGCACGCTTTGTCTATGTGGACCACAGCATAAGATGTGAATTTTTTCAAGAGCTATTTCTCAAACACTTGGGCTCCTAGAGTGGAATGTAGCCCTTATCTGTGGAAAGCAAACTAACCATAATCTCCCACACTGTTCAGAGAAACATACCGTCTATATGACTGTGATATATGTCAAACTTCATCTCACAGAAAGAGTTACTCATGATTTCATGGCCATTATATTATTCATGTATAGTTAAATTATGAAGGAATTCATTTTGGCTTTTACAGGTTTAAGTTGTTTGTCTCTCTGAATTACATGCACATTATTATCATCATAAATGTAGGCATTGCGTATGTGGAGAGTGGCTGTTTAAGGGCTGCTGGGTAAATAATGTGCCATTAAACAGGCTCCTGCAGTAGGCCAGTGACCATTACTGCATAATCCTGCCTTTATACTCACTACAGACGTGATTCATCCAGATGTTGAACTGGGACATGCATTCCAGTACAAAGAGAAGCCATAGAGAGGGAAAACAGAGCTGCGTTCCTCTCTCCAAGAAAAAGAGAGATTTGGTTCTGAGGGTGTTCTCTGCCCTGGAGCCTGTCCATTGGGTTCGGGGCAGGGAGTTTGACTGAACTGGAGGAAAAAGGCTCCCATCACTGTCCAGCTGACCTGAGTTCAAGATCAGTAGGATGTTATTAGAAAGGTCAGAGGTGCCTCAGCGGAGCATAATGAACTCTTGTTAAGGTGAAGGAACTTCTACTGAGCCGAATCCAACGGTCACAGTTAGGCGCTGCTAGGTCGGTGCAAGTCGACTGCTGACAGCTGGATACAGCTGTTGCTGATTAATGTGACTTGGCCAGAGTCAGGATGATGAGCTGTGCTTGTTAGATTTCTCCATTAAAGGCGTGTAAAATCAGTCACTAGAAAAGATGGATTTAAAATAATAGGCAATTATTTTCATGCTATGCTGTAAGAATTGCCGTTAATAGCGCGGTCCTTCAGTGGGTAGGGTTTTGTTTTGTGGCCCAGTTGCTCAGATGCATATGAAATGTTATCTCAAATTGGGTAATACTTGGAACGCTAGCATTAGAGGAAAAATACTGTTTGTTTTCGTTTTGTTGTTGTGTTTTTTCTTCCAATGTTAGTCCTTTAAAATTCCCACCCAACCAATATCTCCTCTAATACAATGTAGCCAACCACACAAGGTAAACTTCAGGACCTCCTAGGCCATTGTGTAATGCCTTAATCATGATTGTTAATGATTCATTACTTTAATTCATTATAAAGTTAAATCCATTACTGATTCATTTAGCTTTGCAAGTATACAGCACTGTGAAAAAGTATTTGCGCCCTTACAGATTTCTTTTGTTTCTGCACATTTGTCACTTTCAGATTATCAAACTAACTAAACTAAACCTGATTAAATATAAAATGCAGTTTTTTTAAATGGTGATTTCATTTATTTAGGGGGAAAAAAAATATCCAAACGAACCTGGCTCTACTTGCCCCCCTCCTCGTGGGAATCAACTGTAATTAAACACGTTTTTTGGAAAGCTGAGTTCTATTTCACTTGCCACACCAAGGCTGCCAGACCAGTAGAATCAAGAAATCACTTAAATAGAACCTGTCTGACAACATGTTACGCCCTGATCTGAAGAAATTCAAGAACAGATGAGAAACAAAGTCATTGACATCAATGACTGAATCTTCCCAGCTGGCTGTAGGACTGTATGTAAATATCATGAAGCATTTTGTGTATGGTGAATATGTTTTTAAGCATTGCAGTACTTTTGTAGTTTTGCCATATCACAGGCACCTAGGCGTGACCAATACTGTAAATAAAAATACTGGTCTATAGGTCTAGAATAAGACACTAAGGGTTTCTGTCAGGTTCGGTTTTATACTGCAAACATTCAGTCGTTCTAGTGTTTTAATATGTTGTTTTTGTTTGTTTGTTTGTTTGGGGGGTGCAGTTCTTGCCACTGCTGTCTATCTTCACCAAATTCACATGAGAAAAGCACCTGGCCTGTTCACCAGCTTAACCCTAAAATAACTACACTTGAGTGTAACCTGTAAAGCTTGACTATGAGGATTGTTATGTTGTTTCCCAGGAACACAGTGGACATGGGTGGAGACTACAGTACAGGTACAGTTATTCCCATTTGAAAGGTTTTTTTTGTTTTATTTTAATGTAGACGAGATGAGAAGTGAGATGGCATTGCAGAGGATATTATTAAGTTATGTTTGCATCTGAAGCATCATTCATTCATAAAAGTCAGTACAATTTCAGAAATACCTGTGCACATTTCATTCCAATAGGGACATATTTAGGCAGAGAAAATGCTTGAAATGTCATTAGAGTTTACGTTTTTCTCCAAGTTCATCTGAATCTGAGGTCGCCCAAACATGCACACATGAATAGAACGCTTCGGATGGAGAAGTGTTCCTGCTTGCTGAAATATTTCGGACTTGTTGTTCCAGAAGAGCGATATGAGGAAGCGAAATGTCACTATCAGTATCATTCTTTATTCCTGTTTGAGGCTAGTGTAACGCCTGGATTTTCTGTTTTATCCTTTGTTTTTGTAGTCTATTCTTTCCGTCATTTATTGTGCACTAGCGTATTAGCTGAAGTGGATTGTATAAACACACAGTTGGAGAGTGCTCCTCCACAGGGAGAAAGATAATGAGCTGAACTGGAAAGTACCAGATTTTTGGGCAAGAAGATCGCATTTTGTTGTAGACGCTCGGAAAATCATTTTTTCCTGCTCTGGAAGCTGACTCAGGGTGTCATGAAAGAGTGATGTTATTTAAGGCATTTGAATGTTCTGTCAAAATAATTTAAGCTAAAGTTGAACAGGGATTCAAAGTGGTGTTCTGTAGCCATGCACTCGGATTGTGTAGTGGCCTGGCCCTTTATTCAGTGAGAGACAAGCATAGAATAATTCCATTTCAGTAATGTTTGATATTTAAAATGTCCCCAAATGACATTGTGTAAAATCAGCCTATAATGTTAAAATACTGGAGCGATGCTTGGAATTAAATTGTTTTACAGTGTTGGAGACGTGTGCTTCTCTTTGGGCAGCATCAAAATGCAGATCCTTGTTTTCAGAAATTAGAAATAATAAAGTTTGTCCTGCTGCAGTCTAGTAAGAAACCTCTTATGTTGCTCCTCTTGCCCTGGAATTTGCTCTGAATCACTTTCCTTTTCTCCACTGTGAGACCATGCGGAAATACTGAGAGAGCCTGCATCAAGTTCAGTGACCTGATAGCTGCTGGACATCCAGTGCTGTTTTGCCTTTCAGCCAGTTTTCCAAAGCCTCATTGGGCTAATTAGTCAGATTTGTGTTATCTGAAACGAAAATTGCTTGTGCAGGTTATGGGAAGTTTAAATACCCATTGCTCTTGAGCTGGCCTTCCCTCTATCTGGCCCGTCTGTGTCTATGGTGAGTCATTAGTTTACTGAGTCGTGAAGAAAAACATTGAATAAATTCCTGCAACTGATAGTATAATAATGTTTAGGTTTTAGATTATGTATTATGAGAGACAGCACCACCCCCACCCACCCACCCACCCACACCCCTGCGACAAAATAGTCAAGAATGGCAAAACATGAAGCAACAAATGATTTTATCTATATACAGTAACTGAGTCTGGGAGAACTTTTGACTTGTTTAAAGGAGCGGTTTGTAAGATGATGCAACCTCATGTTACGTTAGCATTATCTGCTGTTTACTTACCATCTCAGAACAATCACTACGAGTTCAGCATCACACTTCATCTCTTTACCTGCCAAGACTGTCTCTGGTGTGTGTAAAAAGACATGCCTTGCATTTCATTGGTTTACCAAGGTCATGTGACACCATGAGTTGCCTGCTGGCTAACCACAGGTCATGCCCCCTAAATGCTAGTCAATTAGTAAGCTCCCGTCTGACTCACGAATGTCATTTATTCCACCTAATGCTAAATTTGGTATATATCTGCACAGCATGATACACGGACATCTGTGACATCTGTGATACAGTCATCTGTGACATCTGTGATACAGTCAAAGCTGTTATTTCTTATTGTTCTGTTATTAATTGTAGTTAACTACAGAATGTTTTAAACTAAAGATCCTTATATTGTACATTTGAAAGTCTTGTGGGGAAACCTGCGGACAGCCTTTTACAGAAAGACGGGTCAGTATTGTTCCACTCAGCACTGACATGGCTAAGTTAATATATATTAGGTAGGTTTTTGGGGTTTGTTTTGCCAGTGAGTATATATAATCTGTGCACTGAGTGTGAATTTTACAGGGTTTCTGGCCACTTTTATAAACCCAAATGGGAGAACATCATAAATAGAGTGGGGGAGTATTAAATCATAACCTAACCTATATAACACATACATGATGCTTTACTCACCTAACTAGGTGGAATGGATGACATTCAAAATCCGATTAAATAGTTTATCCTGAAAGGAGGACTGATAGGAAAAGAGGACCACTGCGCTAGACGGAGGACTGGGAGATGAAATATCGGACTTGTGGCCATGCTAGTTTCTTATATGTCACTTGCTTGAAAGACGGGAAAGTGTAAGTAACATAAGTGTCCCGCCTCCTAACCATCACCAAAAACAGCTCTCTCATATTGGTAGCTGGGCTGTTTAATAGACAGTATCTGTGGGTAAACATATACTCGTTCATTTAGTATTCAGTTTTAATTTTGGGATTCGGATAGTAGTTTGGTGAATTGCAAAATACACTTTGTCAGCACATTTTTGCACTATTTTTTTTTTTTTGCACTTTTTCTTTGCAGTGTTAAAATGTTGATGGCTGTATGAGAGACAAAATAACAGATACAGACCCTGTAAACTTCTTGACAGTCACTTCCTTGTTTGCTCAGCACCACTGTGGGTTAAAAAGGGTTAAATTCCTTTAACTCCAGTCCACTTGTTAACACGTCCAGCTCCAGACCTCTACTGCACCACGCTGTGCTGGCTGAATGACTCTGAACTGGAAATCATAATGCATTTTCCTTCTGTACTGTTTCACATTTCTGAATCAAAACACAAGAGGAGAGTCTGAGCTCGCTGAACGTCTGGATGATGGGTGGGGTTGATGGGAAAGACAGGTAAGAGATAATGATGATCGTTATTATTATTATTTTTCTCCACTCGCTGGTGCATGCTGTCATAGCTAAAATGCAGAGGATGGGAACTAATGAAAAATTTGATGGAATGAATAGAAGCTAAATATGCAGAGAGTTCTGGGAAACTCAGAATCCCATATTTATCTCATCCACTCATTTTAATGGTTTACTTTTAATTATTGTTTGTTTTGTGGAGTTTTTTTCACTTGCAGATCAGTAATGTTCTCTTGTCTGTTGACATACACAATTTGTTTGATATGACACCACTCTACTTTTATTATAGGTCATTCTCCCTTTCCTTTCTGAAATAAAAGGGTGTCTCGAGACTTTTGACTTGCCCTGTATAGGATAAACTGTTTGAAAGTATTTTGTCTTATTCATTCAGAATCTGCTGCTTGCCATAGTGAGGTCAGAAGGTCAGAGTGAATGAAATTGGCCAGACATCTTCTTTTGAAGCCCCACTTCTACTGTTAATAGAGCCCATTATTTGTATTCTACTGGCTGTAACATGACACACGGTACTGGGACCCTGATGATTGCCACTTTTGGTGTAATTTGTGGACAGTCGCTTAGATGTCCTAGCAATTACGACACTTCAAATCAATCACAAAACCCATTTTAGAGAAAAACGAAGTGGTAGCTGATAGTCTTGGTTAATAAACAATAATCATCAACGATACCTGGCACTCGTTTCACGTTTCAGTCTGATTGGCCAATAAAAACTCAGTTGTTTACTTGGCCATATGGTGACTGGTGACTGAGCTGCTGCGGTGCTAACTATTCCCAGGAATCTTCAGTTAATCCTAAAACCTTGTAACCCTTTTAGTTTCCTGTCCTTCAAATGAGATATAGACATGTCGTTAGCTTGAGACCTGGAATTTTCTTCCTGGCATATTATTAGTTGTCTTTTTCAGAACTTCATTCCGGATAAGAGTCATCTGTCTGCACCCGTTTGGCAGACACTTGTTTTGTTTTAGCAAGGCTGTAATTCACTATGGTACGCTCACTTTAGAAATGTAGTGTAAAACATGGTGCCTGTCCTGTTGACAGATGACAGTCCTGACTAACACACAGTTAGCTGTGATAGTCAAGTGGAACAGGATGCAGGTGAGACTGAAGAGGAGGAGAGGAAGAGGGGAAGAGGTCAGAAAAGGAAAGTAGGCAGACAGTAGGAGGTGTGCAAAAAGGTGCATGGCAGACATAGGGATGGGACCATATGAACATATCCTGTTTATGATATCAGTGGGAGGGTGACCATCCACATGTCTGTATGTTCATTTTGAAGTATCGTATGAAAGGACCTGACGGAAATGACAATCTGATCAGGCGAGCAAACTTAGCCTGATGGTTTGACAAAGCAGATGAGTGAAAAAAATCAAAATTCATTTATCTTTTCAAAGAAACGAACATAACAGTGATGTTAGACAGTAAACAGACATCATGTTCCTGACATTTTCAGCTCTTCTCTATTTGCCAGTGTGTCCTGGTCCATGTGGAATATGTGAGGAGTACAGAATTAGAGCAAAAATAATAATCACTGCATAAAAGAAAGATTTATTTTTATACATTTTTCAGTGTTGTATTTTATTGAATACTATATAATTTAGAATTGATATAAAATACAGGTATTATCTTGATAGACACCTTTATTAAACCCATGTACATATTTTTTTCAGTTTTTGTTTCACCTTTTATCATTTTCCTTTAACTCAAATGAAAACTGCTATATAAACAAACGCTGTCTGGTAAACCGATGGACGTATGAATGAATGTACTTGTCTGACTGCATTGTGCTGAGTGTAAAGTTTGGTGGAGGGGGGATTATGGTGTGTGGTAGTTGTTCAGGAGTTCAGCTCGGTCCCTTAGTTCCAGTGAAAGGAGCTCTTAATGCTTCAGTAGACCAAGAGACTCTGGACAGTTCAATCCTGTTCCAACATGACTGCGCAGCAGCACACAAAGTAAAGTCTATAAAGACATGGACAAGCGAGTGGTGTGGAGGAGTTTGACTGGCCTGCACCTCCTGACCTCAACGGCAAGCCAGGCCTTCTAGTCAAGCTTCAGTGTCTGACCTCACAAATACGCTTCTGGAAGAATGGTCAGAAATTCCCATAAACACATTCCTGAACTTTGTGGAAAGCCTTTATAGCTGTTACAGCTTATCTGCAAAGGGTGGGCCAACATCATATTAAACCGGATGGATTAAGAGTGGGATGACACTCTTGTGTGTGAAAGCAGATGAGCAAATACTTTGGCAATATATTGTTCCATTACTAATATTATGTTTACAGTAACGCTTATCTTTTTTTAATGCATTAGTAAATAGTGGAGGGAAGCCGTAGGTTAGTTATCTTATTCATTTATTCTTTTATAATTATTTAAAACAGACACACGTTGGTGTTACTGAAGGTTTAAATGACGTAAATGTGGCAGAACATGAAAGCCAGTTCATGTCCCATTTCTGGACAGACAGGCAGAACATCATTTCCTTTTGAGAGGGGTAGCTTAAAGGAGAGAGCAAGAGAAGGAGAGAGGGAGAGAGAGGGAGAGAGAGCATCAGAAAGAAGCAGGGAGAGAGCTTGACAGAGGGATCTTGAATGAGAAGGAGGGAGAGAGACAAGCCGAGGGAGAGATGGGTGTATTTAAAGGTCTGGTTGGGTGGAGCAGTTCTGTGGCCTCCTGCCCCACGCTGAAACGTTACTCCACTATTTATACCCCTCACCACCCGACCCAAATGAGGGGGTTAGTGAACATTGCA